>RJWT010034890.1:0-13586 GCA_004365215.1 Cuniculus paca
TTTGGTGTCTTTTTCTCAAATGCTTGGAGGACTTTGTTTGCTTTAAATTGCAGCAGAGTCATGAATTGGTCATTATAAGGAGATGGGTATGTGATGTTTGTGTGCGTTGAATGGCTGCCAGATGGTTGGTTTTTCTCAGATGGTGAGAAGTATATATAACAGGAGAGTAGTGAAAGGAATGAGGTGAATATGAGGAGGTTATAAAAAAGTGAGCTTTCAAGGTTGAATATCACTCATTTGACCTAAGCAAAGTCTTATAGCCCACTATAAAAATTAGGTATGTACTTCAGAGGAAATGAAGTCTTGGTATAGAGGCATATATACAAGTAGAAGTGATCTTTAGATCTCTATTAAATTCCATCTTATCAAAAGTTAAATGAATCAGCAATGTATTGCTGACGACATGTTAGGACAAAATGTTCTCATTCTTTAGGTTTGGAGTGGGGAGGACATGATAGGAAGACCAGGTTTTGTGGGGAAAGCTACGATCTCTGGAAGGTACACACGTTTTAGGTAAAGTTTGTGACGATGTTGCATGGTGGGTGTCAGGCTTTCTCTGAATCAGGGACTGTCAAACTGATCACATTGGGTGGGTGTGGCTCTTCAGTGGTAGTCTGGAAAAGGTTTTTGCTTGCAGCTGGACAGGATGGTCTCATGCCTGAGTCCAACTCTTTGCTGTGCCCCTGGTAGGGGGATAGGAGTATGGAGAAAGGAAGGGTCTTTGATCAACATCTGTTTGTAGTTCCCTGTATTTCTTCCTGAGATCCTGCTACTTGTTAGTCCTTATATTTAGTCCTGGCCCTTATGTTGAAAGTTAGGGATCATTTGCTGTTGACAAGAATTTACAGATAATGGAGAAGGGCACAAAGAACAGTTGTCATCTTTATCATGATAATCAGCTGCTTTTTGAAACTTATTCTAGACTAGTTATTTAGTGTGGTTATGTCTTTGAATAAGATTATGGACTTCTGGTCTGCTTGCATTGTATTTTTCATAAAACAGAGACCTGGTAAGAACTGAAGCCTACACAAGCTCCATCAGAAGCAAGGAGCTTAACTTGGCAGGTAGGAGAAGTATAAATTCCCTCCTGGGTTCTTGGGAGAAAATCGGTAAGGTCCCAGGTTTGGCTGGGTCCAATATGAAAGAAACACCAATGCAGAACTGGGCTTGTGGAAACTTATTGGAGTAAACTTCTTAAAGAGGAACCACAGGCAGCCCTTTATCTCCCAAGGCAGAGAAGGAAAGACTAGATATAAGTTTTCAACTTGCAGTGACATGGTATGAGATTTTGGGTAGGCTTACAGGTTTTAAACTCAGTTTTGCTTGGGAGAGATCCATCTTGGAAAAATGGGCTTGCCCTAACCCTAGTATTCTTGCTATGAATACTCCCTGTGCATATTGGCCAAATTACTGTCTTCCCAGCAGGCTGAGTAAACTACTCTGGCTGCCACATCTCTAGTTAAGAAGCCTGGAACCCAAAAAGGGTTGAAAACCCACTTATGTCTGAGGTAGAGCATGTACTGTGGTATTGTTAGCCCTGGAATCTATGGAGGAAAGAGAATCAGTTTCTGAAATAGTTCTAATTCTAGTGGAGTGTTTGAAAATCTTACCACCCATGTGCCTGAATTCTGTGTGTAGTTTTCAACTCAGTAAGTCTTTATAAAACTGCTCAAGCACCTAAATTTTGGTCAGAAAACATTGGGAGGGCAATGATATCACTACTTTGTGCTGGGTATGTTATAGAATCTGTAAAATGACAGGCTTTGGAGTAGAGCCAGCAAGAAAAATTTTTCCTCAGGAATCTCTCTGAAGTGTACCCATACATTCTTGGTTACTAAGATGTAAGTGTGCTTCTATAAGTGGTCATCACCAATGACCTAAAAAATGCACCAGTGGTCTGAACTGTTTTTGGAGTGAGTCAACTAACACAGAAGAGTTAAAATTTTGACAGTCTTCTTGGTTTTACCAGTCAGGCCAAGGTGAGGGAATCCCAAGGGTCAGTAAAGCTGAAGGTAGACTCGGGACTTTGAATGGGAAGTACCTGTGAGAAAGTGAGTGTAAACTCAGAAGTCCTAGTGATTGCACATTATGTCCATGTTTTCTAGGGGACATCTTTCAGGTGCTTCCGAAACAGTTTTCTCACCTTTCTAGGTGTACATATCCCTGATATCCTTGCAGTGGAGGCATGTTTCATCCACTGTACCTCTATCCTTGGTCATTATCAGTTGTAGATGTGACTTACTAGGCTTATTGTATTTCATGTCATTGAGTCCCCCATGACTGCTGTGACTAACTTGGGGATGGGTATGTAATCAAGATGGGCTAACAACTGAAGACAACATTGCTGAACTTGGAAATTGTAATTTCTAGAAGAATCTTTTGAAAACTTAGGAAAAGTCATGGGTCACTGAACACTTACAGGAATAAAAGCCTGGAATTTCCCAAGGAGAGGATGCTAGAGGGGCTCAGTGTGGACCCTGAGAACTAATCTGATGCTTAGGTTAGTGGAGAACACAAACACATGAGTTCTTGGTGAAGTCAAGCCTCTTGGTCCAGGCTTGGAGTCTACACTGCATTTTGGCTTCTTTTTACTTGAGTTAAAGAAGCTTGGTATTTGTTTACCTACCACAGAGATTTGTATAGTTACAAGCAAATGGGTCTTATATGAGGATGTGTTTATTAAATGGGTTCTCTCCATTTCCAAAGTCAAAGTCAACTTGCTATAACATTTAGGGGTTAAGGAGGAGAACTGAGTAACATGAAGTCTTACTGGACTAAATACAGTACTTTAAATGTGGAGGCACAAGGGGTAGAGACTTGTGAGACAAAAGGCTATGCCTACGCCAATATAAGGTTAAAATGACTTTGTATTCATGTGGATGTCCCTCTATTACATTTACCAGTTTGTGACATTTTATAAAGATGAATGTCTCAAATATGCTGGTCTTTTTAATAAATTGGGTTGAAATTCAGTTTCATATACACACTGTATATCTAGATGTGGACTACCATATGTAGGCATATAAGCCTTGGAAAGCCTTAAAACAAATGAGTTAGAAAATTTGCAAATTCAGTGGCATCAACATTCAGCCAGATTTAAACTTGTTCAAGAAGTGAACACCTTTCTCCCAGAAAACCCCACTACACCTTGTGTATCAATTATGACAAATACACTAATCCACAAAACAACTTATTTTCAAATTGGTGCCCTGCTCATGCTTGGCACCCCCCAAAAAGAAAATCCAGAAGTTGGCAATTCATGTGGGCAGTTGAGGGCCTTTGAGTTTGGAAGCACAGTGGCTTAGTTGAGAATCGGAGGGATCACCTGTCTAATGGACACATGCCGACTCCTGCTCACTTTCAGTATAAAAAGATTGCAAACGTTGTTGCAGATGAATGCTGGAAACTGATGAAGAGAAAGATTGAGATGGAGGAATGGTGGGGAAGCTTTTCCTTTTGAAACAAGATTCAAGAATTTAAGTTCAAGCTATGCATGGTATGGTGCGCATCTATAATCCCAGCATTTGGGAGGCCGAGGAAGGTGGGTCATTGTGAGTTTGAGGCCAGCCTACTTGAAACAGTGAGACCCTGTCTCAAATTCCAAAAAAGTCAAGTTCAGGGTAATGATCAGCAGGCATCAAAGAACAAGGCTATGGATCCAAAGAGTGGGATCATCACTGTGTTATCACAACCTTCAGCACTAGTGCCAATCACTTAAGTGCACTCTGGAGGTAGGGGTATAGTGTTTATTGTAGGTTTCTCATCAACTCAAGAAAAAGGGACGTGGTCCATGTTCCTGCTCCAAACTCCAGTACATCCTAGTGAGTGGAAGCTACAACAGGTAAGGGCATGAGCCCTCTCTTGATTAAGAATTCAGGGCATTTTTATAAATAGCTACATAATTTAAGCCAGTTTGAAACATGTAGAAAATTGAATATTTAAAAATGTCATATCTTTACTACACAGTAAGAGGGGCCTGTACAAACAGAAAGGGAAATAGTCTGTTTCCGGGGTCTAGGTTGTGTGCTCTTCCTAGGCACCATTACCAGGTTCTTGGTATCCCGAACATAGAACAGGACAAAACACATGAGAAGGGCAGCAAGGTTTTACATTTATTAAAGGTATTAAAGGTATGAAAAGGAGTATGCTCTATAGACAGTGCAGGCCAGTTAAAGTAGGAAAAGTACATTCTGCAGAATGGGCCACTAAAAGAGCATACAGTGACCACAGTGTTAATGTTATGCATCTTTTGTATCTCCCATTTTGGCATCATATCTAGACCATCCTATCAAGAACCTGCTTGATTTCATGCCAGAAGAACTGAATATAGGATTCTGTGGTCCTAGGTACAGGGCTTGGATACATGTGTCCTGGATCTGTGACAGGCCATGCTCTCATCTCCTGCTTCATCCCCCAGAGTGGACATAAATCCCTATAATTTTTTATGGGCCATTAAGGGTGTGATTGTCTTCATACAGCTACTTCCAGCTGAAGTTCTAACTATTTTGGGATATGGTGGCTCACCAGCTGGGTTGAAAGGAGTCTGCCTATATGTAAAGGAACTATTGAGCTGCCTGTTTAATTGGAGAAAGCTTGGTAAATTTGTCAGTAACAGGCTGTAGTCTTGATCATCTGAAACCTTCAATGGATAAAGTTTACTATTGGGTTGGGAATTTAGAGCCAAAATATGAGAAGGAAGAGATCAGAATATTTTTCTGGTCTGTCTTCAAAGATGGACTAACATAGATCTAGCAATTAGGGATTTCCTTGCTTCCTGTGGTGAAAACATGACAAAGATATTAGACTATCAAGCACTTGAGAGTCATAGCTCTCGCATGATAAATAACATTATGGAGCTAATTAAAAACATTAGTCTCACTTAAGGTGTAGTGGACTAGGGGTCATTTGTGACTCTACTTATCTGGAACTAGTCTTGTTTTATGAGGGGGAGCTGCAGGTCTTCCAGAGGTTTATAGGAGTAGCTTTAAGTTGTCTTTTTCCTTAGTTCAAGTGGGACTGGCTTTATCTTAAAATGGTGAAGTCTGACTACCCTGTACCTTTTTCCCAGCCTTTTGATTTCCCAAGGAGCCTTAGACATGTCTCTTTGGTATCCCTTGCAATGAATGATGGCAGCTTGCCTGGGGAAGAGAGACTACTTCTAGAGTTTGTAGAATTTCCTGCTTGTGCTTAATAGATGATGGCTTATTAGTTAGCAAGCCTCTTTCTTTCCTGATTGCTGCATGAATCTGTAGCACAAAAAAGGCCTGTTTGGCACCTGTAAATATTTAGCTTTTTGCCTTTCCCTAATATCAATGCCTGAGTATGGGCCATGAGCTCTGCTTTTGGGGTAGAGGTTCTTGATGGGGGAAGGGGTTTGACCTCAATGACCTGTTGTGAACTCACAACTGCATAACCTACCTTTTGATGTCCTCCTTGGAGAAAGCTATATCTGACAGTGAATCTCACCACCTCAGGTCTTGGAGGTGTAGGTCACTAATGGTTCTGCCTGCTTGTATAAGTCTGGGAAACCACCTGTTTCCTCTAAGCCTGTAGGCATCAGTGAGGCAGAAGTAAGTGTAGTACAAGTCTTTATGGTAATTCAGGAGTGCCTAGAAGCATGGCCTGGTACTTGATGAACTGTCCCTTTTATCAACCATAAGTAACCCTTTGTCTCAAGAATAAAAGTGTTAACTTTTGCCCCAAAGTTAGTTTCGTAGCTGTGTCTGTTAACATAGCTATAGTTGCTGTTGCCCTCGCAGGTAGTCTAGCATACCATGCAACAGGATCCACCTGTTGGCTAATTAGATTGGGAGGTGCTTGATGTAGTTCCAACAGGTAAAATCCTTTGCCAGAACTGGAGAAATGCCTCCAATTTTTCTAGTAGATCTTTTCCCAGTGAGGGAGTGGGACACCGTGGGACAACTAAAAACTCATGGTCAAACATGTGAACTTGAAATTGACATGTTGGAGCAAGAGTAAGAAAAATCAAGTAGGGGGTCCCCTCAACCCCAATTATAGCTGTAGATCTTAAAATAGCCAGTTTTCTACAGAATTGAATTTGTTTACTCATAATGTCCAGGGTTTTTTCCCAGGAGATGGGGATACCCGTGGATATCGGCATTGCAGATTTCCCAACCACCTTCAACCCAACCTCATCGGAGGGGAAGTGAGAGCTTTGGCTGGCCTAACCCCTGTCTAGGAGTGTGGACAGTCAATCCTCCAGCAGCTTGAGTCAGGCACACATGGATCAGGGCCCAGGTGATGGCTTGGTACAGTCACCTGCCCAATATCATTTCTTTGCATTTAAAAATAGGAACTGACCAACCTTGGTTTTTCCTTCCTTCAACTTGGCTGTGTTAAAAATATTACCAACTGTTCCAGTCATAAATTTGGACTTTACCACCCTTAGTCCTTCTATTTTATCTTCATATATATCCTATTTGTTGAACACAGAAAAGGTTGTGTTCAGCAATTAGGTGATAGGGGTCTTGGGTATTGAAAGTGGCCAAGACAAATTGCACATCTCCCTATGACAGGTAGAAAGTAAGGGTCAAATTCTGAAACCTATTAGCACACCTACCAGGATCTTTTCAAAACTGGCCTAACATCTGGGCCAAGCAGAAAAGGCCACTTCAATTCTTCTAGCACCAAGTCAGGCAGGTTCTCGATAGGGCAGCCTAGATCTGACATATTGAGGGGACACAAAAGACAGTCAGCATTAACCTCATTGCTACTGCAAGCTCTTTCGGTGGCCAGTTCTGCCCTCTGTAAACTTTTCCTACTTTAGCACACACTGTACAGACCATACTCATTTTCATACCTTTAATCTTTAAAATCTTGCTACCCTTTTCATGTTTGAGTATGCAAAAGTAGAGCTATCTTTGTACTTAGAACTTTAAGAGTTTTGTCCCTTAAATGCTGAAAAAGATGTTTCTATGTCATCTATAGAGATGGTATCAAAATTTTTATGGCTAAAAGTACCAATATTATTATTACCAACATAAATGTAAGGAATATTCTTTCCCAAGTGGCTAGATGGAGAGAGCTCCACCCTTACCTTTTCTTGAATAACTAGTTGTAGATCCCAGAGGCTTCCACTTTTTCTCTTTAAAGAGTTATAGTAGGCCACAGAGTATAGAGCATTGTATGGGAAAAAAAAAAGCACTGGTGTCATTCACTAGAGACATTTGGTAAGTAGCACAATTGAGACACACAAAGGACATTTCTGGGACTCAACAAGTTTGCATCCTTCTGCATAGGACACCATCTGAAGGACACCAGATCTAATCTCTCTCTCACCACAGGCTCCACAGTGCACCACAGGAAACATCCTGAAGGTCCCAATCACCTTGTCATTAGGCTATAATCTTAAAAATTGGGATCAATTTGACTCTGAAAGAGTGTTGGTGGGTTTCAGGCTATGAAAAGGTACTGGTGCCACTTGCTTTGCCAGAGATGTCTGGTGATGCTTATATCTCAAAAAAGATGCTTGTAGCCGGGGATTTAGCTCAGTGGCCTAAGCACCTGCCTGGCAAGCATGAGGTCATGAGTTCAATTCCCAGTGCTGCAAAACAAACAAAAAACTTGTAGGGACTGGACAGGTTGTGTCCTCCTTCATTGGACACCATCTGATGGAGCCTAGACATAGTCTCTCTCTGCATAGACCCTACAAAATACTGTTTGGATCCAGTGTAACTAGGAAATGGTGAGAGATGGGTACAGAATGGCAACCTAAATTTTGATAATATTCAATTAGATCTTTATTGCAAAAGCCAAAGAAAGTAGTATAGAATACCTTATGTTCAGCATTTTATGGCTCTTTGGTTCTTGGAACTTTCCAGGCATAAACATACTTAGTGAAGTCTCTGAGGAGTAGGAAATTTATATCAGTGATTTTGTCCTAATACTCTAACCCGAGTCTCAGGGGGATATAGGTATCTCTCACCTGTCTAATAAAAATCAACCACACCAGGTGGTCTTCTTGACCTACTTATAATCCTCAGGCCAGAAAAAAATTCCTGTCTCCTGATCATGTCCAGCTCCCCTGATCATATCCCAGCAGCCCAGGGAACCTTGCACCACCTTCCCAAACAATGGCTTCAGAATGCCATGCTGAAGATAGCTTCTTCCTGTGATGTAAACTTGGCATAGTAAACAAAAAAAGGGCCTGCATAGATCTTGGTGCTGCAGATTTCTTTTTACCATGGGTAGAAGAGGTTGATGCCCATAGTCTCAAGCCTGCTGAAGATGCAGTGCAAAGGTTACAGATTGGAGCACCTGGGTGAATGTAGGGAGCTCTGCACCACTTCATAAGAAATGGATCAGCTGGAATCAATAAAAGTGATACACCTTGTGCAGGCTGAGCAGGGTAGAAGCTGTCACTTACATCATTGTTGCTGCCAAGCTGCTACTTGCTAAGGGTGTTTTTTACTTTGCCTCCATTGAACTGAGATTTCCCCTTCTGATTCAGGGCACTAATTTATCTCCATGGATTCCAGATTGGAGGAGGATTCCAGATTTACATCCCTAAAAGCATTGACATGCTACCTGCCTGGACTAGTAGGGTGCTCTGCCACTAAGGGTGCTTCACCAAGAGAATCAAGGTGGAAGTGTAGCTACTGCCCATGCATGCTCAGCTGAGTTTTTACTGCTCCAGTTAGAAGCGGGGTACAAAGACCTTTGCTTGGGTGGGGGACAGAGGTTACCTTAGGCTGAATGGTCCATATAACATTCTTGTCCATGATGTCAACATGGCCTCCTAAGCTGGAGTTACACTTCAACTGAACTCGCTGCTGCTTACTCATTTTACAACTTTTATGAAGCCTCGCCTTTCCTCAACTAGCAGTAAGGTAGCTGCGTGTGGAATGTTGGGATATGTGCACACTATCCCCATGCTCACATATTTTGTTGTGAGCAGACATGTCTCAAGAGCCTCACATAAGCTTGTTTTCTGGCCAGTGATGGTCAAATTGTTGGCACCAGTTGCACAAAGTGTCCTGATGCACCTTCCTCAGGCAAAACTCTCAAGAAGGGAAGTATTCATGTCTTACAACTAGGTTGTGGGTGAGCTAGGAATTCCACATTTGCTTGAGGATCATGAACTTCACTGGGTTTCCTGGGCTTCATTGGCTTGGCATCTTCAGTTAAACACTTGGTTGCATTTGATTTTCGACTTGAACCAATGTGAAAAACCTCTTCTGATTCTTCAGTTTCTTTAGGCTGATATAATTTGAACCTGATTTGTTCTGGAACATGAAGCAGAAGGCACAACCAGCAGAGTTCAGAAGCAGGTTTAAATGAAATGCAATTGATATGCAAAATGAAGGACTAGCTGCATAGCATGATGGCTAAAAACACCAAACTTTGTGTTAGAGTTGGCAGGGGAGAGTTGCATGGGTGGCAGCAATCCCATGAGTCTCCAGCACATGACAATTTTGACCATACAGGTCAACCTGGGTTCTTGTGGCCTGCTGCGTCCAGCACAGCTCTTGAAACTCCAGAGGGTAGACAGTGGAGGATGAATAAATGAATACAAGCATCAAAATGCAGAAAGCTGCGGTCAGGTGGAGCCCCACTTCTGATGGGAGAAAGAACCACCCAATAACTACAGCACATTTATGGAGAATTTAAGGGGAAGGTAAGATACAGAACAGGAAGAACATCTAATCTTCAGGAAAATATGCTTTGGTGTTTACATGGGGAGCAAGAAGGAAAGTGTCTATTATCTTGAAGGACACATCACTTTGTGCATCAGCTCCCTGAACTGTGTACACTTCTCATGAGGCCCTGCCAAACTCCTGAGAAGTAGTGATCTTGCCCTAGATACCAGAGGTACAGTTTTTCTTCCAACATCTCCCTCTTTTCTGTTTTGTAGTTATAGCTTTTGATGATGTTGTCTTAAGACGAGAGTTACAATTTGCCTTTGGAATATTCTGCAGAGGACTAATAGGCAAATTAGTACAATAACTATAATGGTACTCAATATCATGATTCCATGGTGTGCCAGAATAGACGGATTAAATCCATTTAGCAGATCAAGCACAGACTTAACTACTTGATCTGGCTTGAGGACACCAACTTGGTCATGTTGAAAAGCCATAATTTGTTGTATTTGTAGGTTCAGACTTCTTATGATGATGTATACCCATTAAGTGTGCTGCCACTTTCTCCCATCCCAAATCAAACACATGCAGTTAAAATGTAGCATGGCATTGTAGCCCCTGACATTATTGGAGGGCTTTAGTTTGATTTCCTGTATCTAGAACAGTGGCCTCTAGTGCATTAAACTATATTTCTAGTTTCTAACCTATCTTCTTGGTTTCTATACTGTAGTGACAAAAAGGGTGACTAAGGAAATCCTAGAATTATAAGCCCCACCATTCTGTTCGGGTGAGTCAGTTTATTTCTTTTAGGACTTGTAGATCTCAATCATAATATCATGATCCAGAAATAATAGGTATCATAACAAATGATGGTACAACATTAAAATCTTTATCATTTTAATCTTTCTTATTTTAAGATAGTAAACATAGGAAGTAAGGTTACAATTGTTGCAACTAATATTGTAATTATCATTTTCTTACATGATATTAATGGTCCCTACCAAAGGGACATAAGGATTATACACACAGTCTCTGGACCAATATTTTTGAGAACCTAGATGATTGATGTCTTCTGGCTCTGACTAGAAAGGGTAATGGAGTGACTAGTGGCCTAACATCATAAATCCTTTTGGAGATATTTTTGAGAAAGTACAGAAGATGGATAATGCCCTGCAACATTATATATAGTGTGGAACCAATCCATAATAGTCACATTTATAATGGTTGTCAAGTTAAATCAATGGGCATAACATTCCTCCCAGGGCACAGATTTACTTCGTGGCACATACTGAGTGGTACTGTGGCATGAGGTAAGTGGACATGAATAATTGGTGGCTTCTAGGGACTGATTGAATCTATTTGAGAGGAGTAAGTCATCAAAGTCTACTCCTGGTGAATGACAAACAATGACAGTTTTTTCCCTGTGGCATAAGTAGATAGGCACAGGGTGGATAATCTGATACAGAGGGGAAGTGTAGCCACTCAACAAGTATAATTAAATAATGAATGTTTTTGAAGGGTATGAGTATCACAGTGGCCTCCCAGAAGTTGGGATTGATTTGTGAAAATGGGTATGGAACAAGGTGCCTCCCAAGGCAACAGGTGAGCCAACAGTGGATCAGGAAAGAATGTGCAAAAGGGCATAGCTTGTGAAGTCCCTACCTGTAAAGAGACGAGGGTGAGCATAGCCAAGAAAAATGCAGCAGGGTGGTGGTTAGGATTCCCACTCTATCATCTCCTGGGTATCCTGGGTCCATTTCAATTGGCCCTGGGTTGGGTATGGCCCAGTGTTAATCTGTCTGCTGTGGTATGTTCTCCATGGCATTAACACCACAGGACTGAGCATCAAGCTCTTGAAAGGTGGAACTACTTCTCTGGATCTGGATCCATGATATAGACAGACAACTCACTCTGGCACCCAGATAGGCTGTTCAGCATTCTCTGGAAAGAAAGTCCTATCCTGGGTCTCTTCTCATGAGTACAAGACTGGGTCCCCTCCATTGTCTAGTATGAAGATTCTTCCAAAGGACCCTTTTCAGCTGCTGCTTCACCTGATTGAATTGTCTTTCTGTTGCTGTAGCCCCATTCTAAGCAGGATTTTCAAAATTAATAGTATATAATGCCAAATGAAGACTATAATGGGGGTATGAATTTTTAAATTTTTTTTGTTTGCAGTAGCGGGGATTGAACTCATGACCTTGCACTTGCCAGGCAGGTGCTTAGGCCGCTGAGCTAGATCCCCAGCCCTTGGGGGGGTATGAATTTTTATAGGGAAGGATTCCTCCTTTTGCTTTTGTAATTTGACTTTTGAGCCTATGGTGGGCATGTTGAATAATTCCTTGACATTGAGGGTATAGGGAATCACCATGGAAAGAAATGTGTAAAGTTTCACAAAACATTTGGAAGGCAGCATTTGTATAAGCTGGGCTATTGTCAGCTTTAAGTGTCTGTGTGAAGCCAAGGGTACTAAAGGCATCCAAGCAATGAAAGACATGTTTAGCTGCTTCATCAATGCATGTGGAATGAAAAATGAATCCTAAGTATCCACTGAAATGTGGACCCAGTGGAGAGAGCCAAATTCAGGAATGTGAGTCGTATCCATCTGCCAGAGATGACTGGGGCATAACCCTCAGGGATTAACCCCAATAGGGAGTGAGGGAAGATGTATTATGCAAAAGAAACATTGTTTAATGACTTATGAAGCTTGTTCCTGGGTTAGAAGGCAGAAGAAGTGTTTTGGTGGAAGGTGGTATGGGAGGTAGAAGCCTATTGAATGGCATCTGAGGGAGCAACAGTGACAGTATTCAGCAATCTATTGCAGCCTTTTCTTCAGTGAAAGGCCCCAGCAATTGGGAATGAGACCATAAATAGCTGATAAAATGGGGTACACGGCATGACCAAATGAGTTTGGGGAGTATGAAATAAATGTAAAAGAGATTCTTGGCCAGTGTGTATAGTGGCAGTTTCAATGTGGTATACATAAGTACTATCAAACATAAGCATTATCTGAAAAGAGCTAATGGGAGTGGACAAGTGATCTTGCAAGCTCTATATGACAACTGCAATTCAGTCATTCATGCAGAAGAAAAACCGGTATCCTGTATTCAAAAAGATGAGGCCATTACATAACCTTCCCTACCTGAAGAGGACCCATTTGTGAAAATGGACACTTCCTACTATGGGGAATGAGCTTATTTTTGAAGGGAGGACAAAGAGTGTGATGGAAGCAAATTGAATTAATTTGGGGATAGTGACAGTCAATAACATCAGGGAAGTTAGCCAACACAGATTGCCAAGAGGAAGGAAATTGCCACAGCTACTATTGTTGAGAAGAAAATGGGACAATGATAGTTTGTACCTTATGACCAAAGAACTCAATAGCATGCATCTGCCTATGGTGTGATCAGCCCTGCCACAGCATCATAAAAGGGAGTAGTGGTTTTATGTGGAGCATGTGGCATATGTAACCACTGTGAAGGGCCCTGAGACTGCCAAAGGACCCCAGTAGGCCTATGTTGAATTGGAAAAATAGTTAGAAACATTGGCAAACATAGGTCAACCCTGAAGAGTTGAGCATTAGAGAGGGCCAGATTAACTCGGTCCAAGGCATCTTTAGCCCCTGATGTCAGGGCTCTGGGAGATGTGGGGCCAGGTGCCCTTTGAGGATATCAGAGAGGGCCCGGATCATGAGTTGTCAGTTTAAGGGTTGGGTGTAGATAATGTTTCCTAGTAAAGTCTAAAGATCAGTTAATATTGTAAGCCGATCTGGATCTGAACAGTTTGAGGCACAGTATGTATTTGCTGGATAAGTTGACCCAAGTATGAGAAGGGTGCCATGGTTTGTGCCTTTTTCAGGAGCCACTAGCAAACCTGTGTTGTGAAGGGTATAATCTAGTTGAATAGATACTTTGTGCAATGTGGCAGAAAATTCATGAACTAGAAGAATATCATCCATGTAATAAGCAGATGGATGGGCCTTATAGA
>RJWT010034891.1:0-13593 GCA_004365215.1 Cuniculus paca
AATAAACACTCTACATTTTTATATTTCCTCAGAAACAGAGAATGCTGTTACTCTCAAAATCTCCAAAGAGTTTACTAGTAGTAAAGCTCCTGTTAAGTCTCTCCACTGTTTGGTAACTGGATTCTTCATTCTGTCCAAAGCTGATTGAAGGTCTTGTAATACATCTCTGTAGCTATTCCCATACTGAGTGCTCCAAGTATAGAGAAAATCATAGGCGGGTTTCCACATCATCTATAAAGAAAAAAGAAATTAGACTGGAGCAATGTGAAAGTAGAACACAGAGGAAGACAGATGTTGAAACAAAAAGATAAATCTCTGAAGACAGAAAAGGAAATGTCCATTATACATGAACTTGTTTATTGTGGTTAAGAAGACATTTTAATATCTATTAGTTCCTTGTTACACCTCTGTGTTTTTAAAACTAAAAATTTTTAAGACAACAACTGCTAATGTGGCCTTCATTTATTTATTCAACACTTGCACATTGCTCATTGGACCCACGTTAATATAAAATATTTGCATAGTGTTTTGACAATAATAAATGTTATTTAGATAAACTTTTCAGCCTCTGAAAGATTTTTAAGATTAAAATAGTAACTTTTAATTGTCATATGTATTTGTGATAATTTTATAAGGGTCTATAAAGTATACTTCACACTTGTAATTCATTTTATTTAGGCAAGGGCATAAACCAGGAAAAAACGTAGCTTGGTGATCAAGTCAAAATAAAAGCAATACATATCTCTAATTCAAAAATTAATGATACATTTTATGATCCAAAAAAGATCAATATTAAATGCTTTTTCACTTTGTTTTCCCCAAGCACCTACCCATACCAATGACGTCACTGTTTCCATAGAAATAAATGTACGTCAGAGGAGAACTTCACACACCAGTGTGTATGTAATGGTAACCAAGGCAACAGGCTCAGAGAGAATAGAGACAAAGGCAGGCCAAATAAGAAAAATGGAAACACACACACACACACACACATGCATATGTGCACACACAGAGTTTAAAATGAATTTTCTCTAGCAAAATAACAAAATGAACCATGCACTTATGATTGGATTATTTGGAATATAAACTTTGTAGCTTACTATTTACTGGGGCTCACTAAAGTAAGTCAGTTGTGATTCAGTCACTTGCAAAATGTAGCAACATAAACTCTGAACTAAATAACATGAAGTATTGTCCTCTTACTATAGAACCCAGATTTACAGTAATATTACATGAAATAGGATCATAGAATATAATTTGTCACCGTCCTTCAATATCACCATGTAGAATACAACTGAAGTGAAAACAGTTAAAGACCTAAAACAGGATTCCATTATGTGTTGATGTCAATCCACACAAAAGTTTCAAAGGGTAGTTTGATGCTATTTGCCCAAATTGTAAGCCCAAGAAATCATAACACCATATCCTCACCTCTGCTGACAAAGCTCAATTCAGCAAAGTAGAGAACAAAAGATAATCATTAAAGTTGTACCACATCAAGGTATATGATACAGCAAGATAAATCATCTGAGTTTTGTTTATAAACTTTACTCTCATTAACCATATTCATAAGTGATTTTATATTTCACCACAAAAAGAATCTGTATGGGATGTCCTCCCATGCATTTTTCCAGAGATTGACACTGAAAACAAACCTCACAAAGTACAGGTTATCACTAGGAGCTAAACTGTGAGAGATGAATTCAGACATAGTAGAAACTTTTTGTTCAGAGTCAGTTTTGACTGTCACTGCTCAGATGCCAAGAAGAGCTAAATAGATTATTCTGCAGTGGATTTATCCTAACTGTAAAAGCGCTGCAACTTACATTATACATTGAATTCATTCTAAAGTCCCTGATGTTCAACTATCTGGAACATCATTTTTCAATTTGTCAAGTATTATTCAAAAGAATGGTATTTACAGTTAATGCCTTCTAAGACAGTTCAAAGTCCTTATTGATTGAGCAACAAAAAAATGTATTTAGAAATGTGATAAAGAGTATGGGAGAGCATTTCAGTAACAAGGTGATGGCATAGATTAGCATAAAACATCACAGAAAGAAGTCTCTTAAGAATTGCAAATGGATCGTTTTAGGATTGTTCACTGCTCTGCAGATTCAAGTACCTTTACAGTCAGAAGCATCAAAATGGCCTCACTGACTTTCCTAGGTGGAAAAGCTCTGTGTCATAGATCTTGCCACAGCACTGTGAATCACTATGTATAGAAAAGCCCCAAGGCACACTCGATCATAAAGCAGCTTCTTGGTGATGCTGGGGGCAGGAAATATATCAAATGATGCATAAATTAGAAACTACAGATTCAGGAGCAGTCCACTGACACATCTATTCACACACACACGCACACTTACGCACATTGCTACGTAACCCCATCACATTTGACGATTTGCACCGATAGCAGAACAATGCAGCCAGCTCTTGCAGTTAGAGAAATCTGGACAGATTCCGGAGTCTCAAACCCTAACAAAAGTTTCTGAATGTGTAGAGAGGCTTCCTAGGAGTCCTTCAGATTAATCAGAAATATAAGGAGGGCTATTTCCGTATGCTTATTGGAGATTTCCTGGAGTCTAAAACATAATCTGGCTAGAAATGGGTAAAATAGCTTTGGGATGAAAAGAGTAGGGCACTGGAAGCTTCATTATTTTTAAAATATGAGCATATTTTTGATTGATTTGTGTCTAATCCTCCAAAAGCCTCCTGAGCTCCTAGATGAGGCTTTTGAAAGGTGACCAAATTATTCAAGTGGTATAGCTGAATGTGATGTAAAGTGTTGGCCCGGTCAGAAGAGGCAAATGAAGGTGGGTGTGAGCTGGAAGGATTATCTCTCCCCCCACTTCCTCCCTGCATTCCCTCACTCTGCTTCCTGGTCACCATGAGGTGAGTAGCTTTTTCACCATGCCCATCTGCTGTGCTGCCCTGCCTTGAAGTCAGCTAACTAAACTGACACCTCTACAAATTGAGAGCCAAAATAAACATTCTCTCCCTTTGAATGAAGTGTTGGGCATTTTGTCTCATGATGAGGAGGTGACTAAGACAATATTTTGCCTCTAGTTTTTATTTCTCATTCCCAGAAAGGTAACCTGCATGTCACTTCAGTGTAAAATTTGATCTGTTGTGTATAAAATCATCTGTGGCTCTCCACTCAGACGATAAAGAAATACCAGCATCACACTGATACAATGAAAATACACAAATTACATAATTGTTCATTGGCTATTTTACTTATTAAGACATTTTATTACATACCAAAGTATTATGTCCCACCAAGTAATAAAAGGAAGACTAAAGCATAGCCATTGTTTTTAGAAGCTTATAGCAGAGAAAGAAGGTAGATATCTTCACAGACACTGCCCCACTGTGTGAATAGATAAGATTAGGTTCTAACAGTTACAAAAAATCTAAAAATTTACTTGCATGTTCAAAAATCATTTTGAGGGAAACAATGATTACCCCATTGAATCAGAATCATGATTCTGATTTGTTTGTGTCAGTTTCGTGTTCACATCTCGGCTCCACTGGGTATTGGATGGGTGAATTTGAGTGCATCGAATTTACCTGAGCTTTGAACTTTTGAATATAGAAATTTGGATAGTAATTCCCGAGTCTATGTCCTTATGATGGTATCTGATGAAATGGTTAGTGGATAGTTTGAATTTAATATTTTTAAGTAGGATGTGGAGGAAAGAAAGTACTTTTTGGTAGGGTAAGGGATTCAGTTGTAGCCCACATGTGAGATAACAGAGAGGGTATCTGATGTGAAATTGGAATGGGGAGATGAACTCCAGAAAGCAATCAAGGGTTTAGCATCATTCATGCTACAGTGATAGAGGTCAACAAGCAGTCAAGGAAAATGTCAAGAAAGAGTACAAAGGATGTAAATTTAAACCTTAACTAACTCTACAATTAGTGGTACATGTAAGACACAAGAAATAAAAGGATGTAGAGAATATGGAATCAAGAGCAACAGAAAATGAAGCAAGACAGTTCATGCTGCAAATTCCAGGGACTAATAGCCTCCCAGAAAGGCTGCCTAGGTACTTGCTGCAGCCAGCTCACACAAACTCCTTACAGTTGAATGTACATCTATCCTCCCAAGTCCCATGTTCAGGGATATCACACAGGAAGGCCAAAATCATCCATATTATGGGTGTTTACATCATGAAAGTTAGCAAAATCTATACATTAGAGCTTCCTCTCAACCTTTGAACAGCTGGTTGTTAAACGTTTACCACCATGCATACAAATGATACCTTTTTCCTTTTACATACCTCACTACCTATAACATCAAATGATGTGGAGATAAAAGATTTTTTAAAAAGCTTAGAAAAATCAGTACTTTGGCAACTGAAACACCTTTAGTAACCTTGGAAAAGACAGTTTGAAGAGTCACATAATGTATACAACAGGTATGAGTAGAAGCAAGAGATGGAAGCCAGAGGACAAAAAGTCACATTTAGAATCTATTAAAAGAAGAGAGAGCCAGAAGAAGAACCAGCAAGAAATGAATGGTATTTGTAAAAGAAAAAAATCTATAAAAAATTATATTCTAAATTGAAAAAAGAGTTTTGGTCTGAAAACTATCAGTCCTAGATGAAAAATTTGGACTCCCTCACGATGAAAGGTGTAGCATATACAAAGACCTAAGAAAAAAGTTATTGGGCAGAAACACAAACACAAAAGAGTGTTAAAATAACAATGGAATTGGGTAAGTAATTAGAAGGATAAATATCAAAATAAATTGAGAAAGAGCAAAAACATATTCCAATATTTATATACTGGATGCACTGAACTATTGAATTTGAGAACTATGTTTTTCCTTAGTAATGAAATATCTGCCAGGTACAGTAAATATAAAGTTTTCCATAGCTCTGCCTTAATAAAGCATGATAAAAGTTCAACTTTAATCAATGCAAAAACTCATCTAATAGGTTAGTTTTTGTCTTATATGATTAGATATATGACATTTGGATGCACGTTCTTACCTACCTATGCTTTTATTACCCCAGCATTTATTTATCTTGTTTTTGTTTTCTTATGAAAGTCAACATATATTATGAAAGGCAAAAAATGCAAGAATAACTTAAATATATTAATTAATTACAGATACTGATATTCTGTCCAAATACACATACCCAGTAAGATCCCAAAGAAATCTATACTTTTAAATAAATTACATAGACTGTAAAGTCACCACCTTTGGGAATGTTTGAAGAAACAAAAATGGGTAAAATAAATAATTTCCTTTCTGAATTTCCTTTCTGAAGAAAGTCCTCTAAAAGCTGGAAATGAGTTGTGGACTGCCAAGATTTCTTCTGGGTTTATGTTATCTTATATCTACCCAGTGTTTTAAAAAGCACTTTTCTGCCTTTGCTGAATATTATGATTAAGGGAGTATTTGCAACTTTATGCTTACATTTGGGTGAATCAGAAGGAATGTATGTTCCTGAGAGTTTGTTTTGGTTAAATTACACTTAACCACAAAACAAATTCGCCAGCTGTCTCATCTATATCACAAGTATTTCATATATAAGCTACATTCTTTTGTCTGTATTCTTGAGTCTTTTAATGCTAACTTCTTCATGTTATGGGTTCACACTTAAATAGGCATCATGAGCGTGATAAAAGCACAGTTGTTAATTTCTCCTTTATGTGCTTTTATCTCTTATATAAAGGGCAACAGCATCAGTATTTAATTTATCAAGTTCAGAATTACATCTGTGTGGAAGGAATGTATTTTTTCCTTTGGTTTATCATCTCAGTATTAAAGGACAAAGTAAAAGTTAAGGGAACAATGAAAAAGTAATATGTGTGGTACCAAAGAAAGTGAAATAGGAATAGAGAAAAAGTTTTTCCAAATTTAGAGTGCTTATTCTCAGAAGCCAGTAAGCCTCATTAGATAATGCACTAAATGATGAAATGCAACATGAATAAAAGCAATTCAGATTTGAGCATAGAATTTTTAGGTCCTTTTAAGCTCATAAAATATGAATAGCATAAAGAATGTAATTGATTTTAACTACCTTTAGATAATTACATTTTGCCACATTAGAGGATTAATAATCCACCTACATTTCTCATAAAATTATAGGAGCAACATTTCATTTTTAAGTACCATTAGCAGAAGAAGAATTAAGGCAAGTTTGCCTTCTCAATGGTTATCACATGTATTTTGTTTTCAGTACATCATTTACAATATTCAAGTTTACCGTATATCACCTGTAATTCATAAATACACAAATATTGCCGAAGATATGGTTGTCATTGTCCTCTGAAGAAAAAGGAAGCTAATATATCAGGGAGTCAGTTTATTTCCTCTAAAGTGTGGTATTGATGGACTGAAACTTTTTTTTTTTCAGTTGGTTAAAATTTGACAGATCAGTCTTTTGGAAGTCTGCTTGGGGCCAGCCAGCTAAATTTGTTGTAAGAATAAGCACTTAGAACTTCTGGGGTTGAGTATAAACCAGAGAAAAATAGAGAATCCATTCCTTGCTAATGAATCTGCTCAAAACAGTGTAACATCATAGCAAAACCCACTGGTCCAGCCTTTCTTCCTCTCCTCTCCTCCCCTTCTCTTCCCTCCTCTCCCTGTCTCTTCCTTTCCTTTCCCCTATATTATATTATGATTAGGGGAGTATTTGTAGCTTTACACTTACAGTTGGTAAATCAGAAGGAAAGTATGCTCCTGAGAGTTTGTTTTAGTTAAATTATTCTTAACCACAAAACAAATTCTCCAGCCTTCCCATCTATATCACAAGTATTTGATACATAAGCTACAGATATAGAAACTGGAAAACTCAGCATCACAGTAAGCAGAAAATAGGAGTTGCTACATAAGCCAGAAAAAAATAGTCCAAGGACATTCTCTTACCTTTTGCAATACATATTTTCTAGGGAAAACTAAATGTTGTTAAACCCTTAAGAAAAAACTGGTCATCCAAGAGTTTTCCTTATACCTCAGCATTCCACCAGATTCTCAGAAGCCTTGAAATCATTGCTGACTTTTTCTTATCTCTATTGTTTCTCAGTTGTATTACTAAAAATATTACTACATTTTATTCTTTTTTCTAAAATCATCTAATGTCATAGAGTTGCAAACTCATCTTTTCCTCTTCATTGAAATGACAGACATTATGCGCTTAATGATTTCAATATGCAAAGCATTGTACCAAATATTTTATATTTTACCTTCTTTGATTCTCTGAACATTTGACATCTGATCGGCAAGATAGTATATTTATTTTCATTTTGTTAAAAGGAGAAATTCCTAGAAAAGTTAAATAACTTGCCTAAAGTCTGAGGGCTAATAAAAGGTAGTGCTGGAATCTTGGCCAGGAGGCTTAGCTTCTACACTCTAGCAGTCATTCAAGGCTCACTTCCATCCATCCCGATGTATGCGCTGACCACACCTTCAAACAGTTATTAAGATGAATTCTCCTCTGTGCCCAACATGTTCTTTTCAGTGGTCTCTAGAACATATAGTGTCCAGAACTCTAAGAGTTTATTTCTCATCCTTCCAAATTATTCATATTCTACCCATCTTTCTGGGCCAGGATGTGTCTTCTGATTGCACATAACAATGTTAATGTTTTTGAATTAGCTCTGAAAAGGCTTATCATCAGTCTACCACAATAGGACTGTGTGTAAGAAAAAACTATTCAAATCCTAGTTCTGTCACTTCATAACCATGTAACTACAGATAAAGAATGCAAATGTAATCATATTGTTCATATACAAAATGATGGATATGTTGTCTTCCATACATAAATTGTTGAAATAAATGAGATAGTGTAAGGAAAATGCTCAGAATGACTGATACTTACTAAACAATAATGGGAATTATCATCATTCTTATCTAACCATATATCTCTCTAAAATGTTATAACAATTCAAATATTAGCAGTATGTCCCAATTCCTAGGCTGACATGAAAGTTATTTTTCAAGAGAAAAAAAACTTGTTTTTCATTTTGTGGTTTTGGTTATTGGTTTTGTTGTACTTCCTATACTGATTCTTTTTTCTTTTTCTTTTTCTTTTTCTTTCTTTTTTCTTTTCTTTTTTTTTTGTACTGGGGATCGTCAAACGCAAGACCTCACACTTGCCGGGCAGGTGCTGTGCTGCTGTGCTATATCCTCAGCCCTAAACTGATTCTTAGAATGAATGAACCCAGAAAACACAATAAATGTATGAATGAATAAAACACTGAAGCAAGGATATGAAGGAAAGATAATAAATGTGTGGCAAGAGTTATGTGTAAAATTATTCATTCACTTATAAGCAAAATTAACTGTAGATCACCTGTTTTCGATCATTAATGTAAATTTAGAATGAAGAACTCTAAAAACTCTGCCAGTCAGAAAATGAGAAGAAACAAAGACTGCTCCTAGAAGATACAAAAGAGTAGATCTGCACTGATGAAATGGTGATTAAAAAAAAGACTTCAAATATACCTTGCCAATTATAACTCCCTACAGGTGAGTGGTTTCCAAGAAGAGTAAGACAGTAGAAGCATAATCTTCATTGCTAGATGGTGGATCAGTGGAAGGCAGCCATCAGGGAATCATTTTTTTATCTATTGCAATAATCCCAGGAAGGCTAAGTTGAGGGGTATGAATATTTTACACTTGAAATATTTTACATCTCCAGTACTTTCTCTTTAAAAAAAATCCAACTTTTAAAAAAGGACTATTTTTCTAATATTTTACTTATTTCTACATTTTTAATTGAATCATTTAATAGCTTCAGAAAAGCACCAGTGAATCTGCACTAGGTTTCCCAGAAAAACTTGGGCAATAGCTACATCTTTATATCATAGATGTACTTTGTTTCAAAAAAAAATCTTAAACAAATATACATTTTACTTATGATAAGAATCTAATTTCTATAGATTTGCTTTAAAGTAGGAATTACAATGTCATTAGAAACACTGAGTAAGTTTCTTAAAATTTAATTTGGGGAGATGGCTAATTTAAAAAATGAGAAAAGAATAAGAAATGGACAAAAGTATTCAAGAAAAATCTGACAGACAAGTTATTAATGTTCCCTATTCTTTGATAAGTTTGAGGCTTGATGAAGACGTTCAAGGCCAATTTTAGTAGCTATCCATCCTGGCTTGAAAAGAAGATAGAGAAAAAATAAAACGAGATGCTTGAATTCTCAGCCCCGACATACCTTCTGGCTCGAAGATGTGGTCACCCTGCTAGCTTGAACCTGGAAACCAAAGGCTGGGTGCTAAACCTGGTTCTAGGATGTTCTAACTCTGAAGTTACCTAACACCTGCACGTTTTAGTTAATATTTCTGTCTTCCCTGCAAGTTTTTGTTGGAAGCTTTTGCTGTTATTAAATAACTTAAGTTTTATGGTACTCCTGGAATGGCACCAGGTACATGTGATAGGTAACTACCTATTCAAAACAATAAAAATAGAACAGAAGGAAGACAGAGAAACTAAAAGGGATAAAAAAAGAGTGAAGGGGCCCTCTGAGCAAGTAGGATAAAGAAAACAAAACCAGCAGAGGAGCTACTAAGTGGATTGTCTCTTGTCCTCAATGCCAGTGCCCTTGTTTTACACCTACGGCTCAGAGCTAACTCCAGTGTGTTTTGAAATCAACTACTGGACTTGTAAACTTAAGCATCAAATCCTTCCACAGAGAAAAGAAGAATTGTACATTTGTATTTTTTTAGGGAGACAGAAATTAGCATATATTTGACTTGTACCTTAAGTGGCCTAACAGAAAAAAGTTCCTATAGGTTATTTAGAACGGATCTGAGCCTGAGTGCTAGTATAAATCACAGTAAATTGCACTACAGGCCCTAGAAAAACATGTAGGGGATTTCCTTTATGCTTCTGAGTATTTATCAGCCTCAGGCATAGGCTTAGTCATGTATGATTTGTTCTGTCCAAAAGTAAATAATGGAAAAGTAGGCTGTTTGTTGGCCTCCATCAAGATTTGAGGGGGGGAGCTATAAACATAATTAGAGAGAATCCAGATGCTTAAGGAGAATGACAGAATAAATAATTCTCCAATAACTCTCAATAAAAGATTGAAAACAGCACCTTCTCAAGAAAAAAAGAGGTTGTACTTTCAATTAGACAACTTTTTAAATTAGCTGAAATGTCAGAGTCAGAACAGCACATTTCTCACAATATTGTTTTCTCTTTCTTAAGGGTTTCTGATATTTTGGCTCACTCAGTAGATACTGGGGTCCACTTTACAGATTGCATTTGGTGCATATTATACGTTGAAATCTCCTTTAAGTTTATAGAGAGAAATGCAGTCTGTGAGCGGCGGTAATTCATTAGTCCTCAGCCACTCCCGACATAAGGAGTCCTTGACAGAGAGCCAGCACTAAGAACGCAGAGCAGGCCCGCTGACACTCCCTGCAGCTGCTAGGATTCAGCTGCCTTGGTTTGACTCTTTACTCTGCATGGAAAGATTGCTCTGTCTTAGTCACCCGGCTGGAACAGTTGCTTCACAGCAGGAAAAAAAATTTAAAAATTAATACCCAGTTCAATGCCCAAAATGGATGTGGAGAACATAGCTCTGCTCCTACCAAGTCATCATCTAATAAGAGTGAGAATGTTTTGCTAAACACACTCATGCAAAAAATGCAGAATATTTTACATGTGTTCAGCATTGAATAATTTTTTTTATTTAATTCAGTAAAAGTTGACTCACATTGCTTTATAGTAATCAGGAAAAAATATTTAACACGTGCCTCACACAATATATTTGTTGTTACAGTGATTAAAAACAATATTCTCTTCATTCTCTTTTTTCAGAGTATTGTAGTTTTCAATGTAAAGTTCTTTTACTTCCTTCATTAGATTCATTCATTTTTTTCCAATGCTATTGTGAAAGATGAAGTTTCCTTAGTTTCTTTCTCAGTGAATTTGTTATCTTGTACAGGAATGTTATTGATTTTTGAGTGTTGACTTCATATCCAGCTATGCTGCTGAATTTGATTATTAAATCTAGAAGTCTTTGGGGAGGGTTTTTGGGGTCTTTTATGTACAGTATTATATCCTCTCCAAATAATGATAATTTAACTTCTTTATTTCCTATCCTTATTCCTTTTATTTCTTTCTCCTGTCTAATTGCTCTAGCTAATGCTTCCAGAGCTATCATAAATAAGAGTGGTTACAGTGGACAACCTTGTCTTGTTCTAGATTTTTAGAATGAAAGTTTTCAGTTTTTGACCACTTAGTATGATGCTGGTTGTTGATTTGCCATAGATGTCTTTTTTTTTTTTTAATTTTAAAGAGAATAAAAACAAAACAAAACAAAACAGAGTAAAACACAACAAAACAGACCAGAACAGAACAATGCAAGCAATACAGGTCTTCAAAACATAATGACAGGAAATTAACAATGGCTACCCTAGTGTCTCTTGTTTTCTTCAAAATGGTTGTTCATACATTCACACACAATAAACTCAAGCAAAACAAAATAATATAAAATCAGCTAAAACAAAAGAATGGAAGCATTGCAGGCCTTCAAATCAGACAATAAGATATCAACAAAATGGCTAATCATATCTTCTCACATATTGCAATCAAGTAGTAGAAAACAGACTTAAACCAATCAAATCAAAGAACAAAAGCATTATTGGACTTCAGAACCTGGAGATGTGAAATCAGCTAGGGCTATCATAATGTCTCATTTTCTTCAATGTGGCTGTTCATATTTTGATATTTAATATAATCTGCTCTTGTAAACTCTTTAGGAGTAGTTCTAAGCATGTATAAGCATATACTTGTACATCTATCCTTTCTGTATAGATTAACAATGGCCATTGCCTTCCCCCTGGAGACATCTCCTCCCCTTTCACCTTCACAACCTCTATTTTGTATTTTGGATACCACTAATTTCCCCACTTTCTTATAGTAAGGACACAATACAATGTTCACCCATGTGACTTTGAACCTTTTCACCCATAAGCGTGCTCTCAAGTTGTATCCATTTACCTACAAGAGTCTCAAGGTTATCTTTCTTTATAGTTGAGTAGCTTTCCATTGTATAGAAATGGTGTATCTTTCCTTTCCCTTCTGCAGTAGATGGGTAAGCTACCCCTATTGTTTTTTTTCTGGTTCCCTGTCACACAGAACATTGTTCTCTCTCCCCTGACTCTCAATCTATGAATTCCATTTTGAGTTAAATGTGTTTGTTGGATAAAACATATTGATGGATCCTGTCTTTCAATTCACTCTACCTGTGCCTCTTTCCACTGGTGAATTGAAGCTGTCTACATTAATGGTCATGGCCAACACACACTGGCTCATCTCTGCCATGCTATTTTCCTGCCACTGGCTATGTACTTTTCCCCTCCATTCTATTGTCTGTCCCACTTGGTGATTCCCCCCTGTCGATCCTCCTGGAACCATGTCTTTCTTATCTCTCTCCAAAATGTCCTTCAGTATTCTCTGTAGGGCTGGTTTGGCAGTCACGAACTCCTTCAGTTGTCCTTTGTCATGGAAGTATCTTGTTTCTCCATTAATTTTGAAAGCTAGTTTTGCAGGGTACACCAATCTGGGTTGGAAGTTGTTCTTTGAGGACTTGAAATATTTCACTCCAAGCTCTTCTTGACTTAATGGTTTGTGTTGAGAAGTCTGTTGTGATTCTGATGGGCTTTCCTTTATAGGTGATCTGTTTCTTTTCTTGAACAGCTTTTAATATTCTATTCTTGTGTTGAATTTCTGAGATCTTGATTATTATATGTCTGGGGGTAGATTTACTTTGGTGATGGCTAGCTGGAGTTCTATATGCCTCACTTATCTGAATAGCACGTCTTTCTCCCATGTTTGGGTAGTTTTCTGCTAGTACTTCTGTAAATAGAGTTTTTATGTTTTTTGTGTTGACCCCTGCCTCTTCATTGATACCTATCACTCGTAAATTATTTCACTTTGCATCATCTTGCAGTCTTTGAATTGTTATTTCCTGGTTCCTCATTATTTTCAAGAGGTCTTTCCTTTCCTGATCACAAGCTGCACACCTGTCTTCAAGGTCTGACAGTCTATTTTCAGTTTCTTTCAAGAGCTTTTGCCAGCTTTCAATGGAGATTTTAATTTCCTGGATATCTCTTTGAATCTGTTTCATGCATTCAAAATCTCTCTTATATTGTTCATTCATGGTTTCCCTCATTTTCCTTTGCTCCTCTTTTTTTTATCTATGTCTTCTTTAGAGAAGCATAGCAATTCTTTATTATGTTTTTCATTTCTTCTTTTACCTGAGATAGTATTTCTGTTCTAATTTCTTTTATAGCCTCATGGAGTTGTCTCTTTACTTCAGTTGCCGTCACTGCAGAAACTTCAGGTGTGCGACTCTCGATCTCTTCCATGTTTTCATCTCCTGGACTTGCTCTGCTTGGGTTGGAGTCCAGGGACTGCCTTGTGTTTCTTTGTCCTGACATTTTCCTGGGTTCTTCCAAACAAGTGGGTAGTGGGGTTTTGGGAAGCTCCCACATTGGTTACAATTTCTCCGGAGCATGACTATTTGGTTTTCCTGGCCAGTGCTGGCTACAGGTATCCAATGGTGGCTATTGGGTGCTCTGGTACAGGGCCTGCTCTGTTCGTGGAAGTGT
>RJWT010034892.1:0-13580 GCA_004365215.1 Cuniculus paca
CTCTATTCTGTTTTCTTTTGCTTTTTCATTCTGTTTTGTTTTGTTTTGTCCTATTTTCTTTAAAATTAAAAAAAAAAGAAAGGGACACTAAAGTTGCTGGTATTCTTAAGACAAAATAAAATACAAACAAATACTGATTATGGATAAAAAGTTTTTATTCCTTCTAAATTCTTATTATAAGAGATCTCTGTTACTTGTCCTACAAAAAATTGAGCTGGTATTTTTTATAATTACAAAATGAAAAAATTGTAAAAGAATTATTATAATTCAATTTGGTCAAAATATGAGTACTCTCTGAGTTCACAAGCAAATGTCTTATGAATATTTGTTTGTTTTTCTGTCTAAACTGTAAATAGCTGCTTATTTGAACTCAAGTTTTTCTTTTTTCTGTATTTTTGGATTTCTGAAACATTTGCCTGCAATTTTTTTTTCTTTTTTTTTGGCACCAGGGATTGAACTCACTACCTTGCACTTGCCAGGCAGGCGCTTAGGCCACTGAGCTAGATCCCAGGCCATTTGCCTGCAATTTAATTTGGCTTATAGATAAATATTATCAAAATTAAAAATATGCCTCCACCAAAGTTGCCAGCTGATCAAAATGATGTTAAAATTAGTTTTATAAATGTAATGCATATTGTTGTCTCTATACAATAATTTGAGTCTCTCATTATTCAAAAATAATGTGTTAAGTGTTATGACTGGGTTCTCATCAGTCATCAAAAATTTACTAATATAATTAAACAAAAATCCCTTAAGGTGGGGAGAAATTCTGGACAAGACTCTAATTGATGAAGTAGGAAGGAGTGCCTGGAAATAATTCTCCAGTTCTTGTTCATTATTGGGAGGCCCCAATAATCTTCATAGGAGACACCCCAATAAATGTTCAAAATATGTTATTGTGATACATTTACATTGGCAATTGTGAAACATTAAGTTTTCTAGAAATAAGACAATAAGGTTTTCTGATTTAAAGATGCTTGGTACAAAACTAAATTAAGAAACAAATGTTTTCATATGGTTATGACAATTATTGCTAATCTCATGGTGTATTCATGTTTTCCAGGTGTACAGGTCTTCCAAAATGTAAATCTGGGATTGTTTATGATGATAAACATTTCTTTTATATTTAGACATCTGCTTTTCTTTTGTGCTCCAGATATTTGTGATAAGAGGTTGATGCCAAGCCAATATGAGGTCACCAATCAAATGATAATTTTTAACAGAAACTTATGTGATGTGTGTGCCACTACATTTAGAGATGCTTAGACATTAGACAGTCCAGATAAAATCACAAATTTCTTCAATGACATCCTATTAAAGTTAAAAAGTTAGGTAAAACTTCTTATGTACTAGATAGAGATTATTGACTACAAAGACTATTCTATACCAAGATGGAGATTTAAGTGTGTTACAAAAATGTCTTGACATTTTTGATATACTATGGATGGTTTTTCATTTTAATTTCCCCTATATAATTGCTATATAATTGCTGTCTGTTAACAATTCACAGGGATTCAGCTACTAGAGCATCCATGGTTGGTAAGAAATAACAGTTTTCTGACTATACTTTATATTCCAAGGTGCTTGATATTCAGATAAAATTTTAACTTTATTCACTCCCACTACAATGCAATGTCATTAATCTTCTCCTCTGGCTGTTCAACAGCTAAGATTTAGAGACCAAATCTAGGAAGATAGATGAGCTAAGAGGACAGCCAATAGTTTGGCCATGGCCCTCTGAGGTCAATGAGAACCCAGGATATGAGGAAATATTTTCTGCAACATCCAACCTCTAGTGAGTTACATGACCTTCTGACCAAGGAGACTAGACCACGGAGGAAGATCAATGGTGTATAATGTGCCTAAGAAAACTCACCAGGAGAGAACAGTCTCCCAAGGTTTCACAGAAAGCAACCTGGTCAAGCAATGGCTGTGACTCATCCAGTTGGCTATCACTGACAGAAGAACAGAGAGGTGTTGTACATGGTCCCCAGGTAAATCCTGAGGAGACTTAACTGACCTTAATAGATAGCAAGAAGTTAATTTTAACTAATACAAGCCTCACTTTAACTTGGTCTTCAATATCCTGCAGAAAAGTATAACCACAAAATGTATAAAATAATACCATAATAATAACCTAAATATAAAAAGAAGTTCAAATAACTGACAGCTTCTGACAGTTTCCAGTTTATACTGGTAACTAACTAGTGTTATTGGTTAACAATAAATTATAATAAAATCTATAAAAGTTCAACAAGAATCCTTAAATTATTTCAGTAAGATCAGTTAAAACCAAAGAGACTTATGGCAAAATATCAAACTTCATCAGTAGGGAGATCTAAGAGACAGTGAGTACCAAACATTATTCCCGTTCCGGCTTTCCATATGCCAAAAACTAAAACTAGACCCAAGCCTATCACCACACATTAAACTAAAGTCAAAATGGTTCAAAGACCTAAATATTAAAACAGAAACAATAATCTGCTGGAAAACAAAGTAGGTAGGAATCTAGAAGACATAGGGATAGGTGGAGAATTCATGAACAAAAGTCAAACTGCATGGGAAACACTTTCCAGAATCAATAACTGAGATCTTGTATTATTAAAAAGTTTTTGCACATCAAAAGAAATCTTCAACAGAGTGAAAACAAAACCCACAAATTGGGAATAAATCTTAGTCAACTGTCCTTCAGACAAAGGTCTTCTATCTAGAACATATAAAGAATTAAAAACAAATCAGGCCCTCGAAATTCAAAGACCCAATCCAGAAATGGTTATCTGAGATGAAAACATACTTCTCAGCTGAAGAAATAGGAATGGCAAATAAATACATGAAAAAATGTTCAGCATCATTGGTCATTAGAGAAATGCAAATTAAAACAACTCTGAGATTTCATCTCACTCCAGAAAGGATGACCAGGATCAAGATAACCACCAAAAACAAATGTTGGAGAGGCTGTGGGGAAAAAGGAACTCTTCTCCACTGTTGGTGGGAGTGTAGACTGGTGCAGCCACTGTGGAAATCAGTCTGGAGGTTCCTCAAAAAGCTACAGTTGGAAGTCCCATTTGACCCAGCTATTCCACTTCTGGGCATAGTCCCAGAATTGAAATCATCATACCACAGTGATATATGTGCACCCATGTTTATAGGAGCACAATTTGTAATAGCCAAATCTTGGAAACAACCCAAATGCCCATCAGTTGAGGAATGTATAAAAAGGATGTGGTACTTTTATACAATGGAGTACAATCAGCTATTAAGAAGGACCACATTAAGGCTTTTATAGGTAAATGGATGCAACTTGAGATCATACTCATAAGTGAAATAAATCAAGCTCACATGTGTAGACACTGCATTGTCTCCCTAGTGTAAGAAACTGAAAGACTGAATAAGATACAAAATCCCCAATAAATGTGGGGAAAAAGTTCTGAAGTCCAATTTTTATTCTTTGATTTGATTGGTTTAAGTCTCTTTTCTACTATTTGATTGCAATATGTGAGAAGATATGAATAGGTTTTTTGAAGAAAACAAAGGACATTAGGGTAGCCATTGTTGATTTCTTGTTGTCTGACTTGAAGGCCTATAATGCTTTCACTGTTTTGTTTTACTGGTTTTATATTATTTTGTTTTGTTTGAGTTTATTGTGTGTGAATGTATGAACAACCATTTCAAAGAAAACAACAGACACTAGGGTAGCCATTGTTAATCTCCTGTTGTTATGTTTTGAAAACCCGTATAGCTTGCAGTGTTCTGTTCTGAAATTCTTTGTTGTGTTTAACTCTGTTCTGTTTTGTTTTGTTTTATTTGCTTTAAAATAAAAAAAAATTTTAAAAAAATTATTCCAGTTCCATAAAAACAGCTTCTTGATGTGGCTCTTACCCAAAACTGTTCTTCCACTGTAGTATTTATGCTTTGATTATATATGCCCTAATTTCTAAAAAAAAAAGTAGTTTATTCTTGCCTGGAGACTGCCAAATTTCAAGTGACAATACAGATAAAACCAATGATAAATATGCTAGATTCCTTCTACCAGGATCCACCAGATTTACCTCATAAAGAGAGTTCATAACTGGTAAACTGCAACAGGACTTGTGTCTGAGGCCATTAGATTAGCTCCCTAGAGGAGGTCCCTGACTACAGTGTCCCTTTACATCAACCCTTCTCAGCTTGAAGCAGTTAAGATTGAAACTATGCCTGGTCTTCCCTAAGCACGGTTAGGGATAGCTCTATAGAGGGAAAATAATATAGACAGCTAAATCATTTACAAATATTACAGGCAGACAAGGGTGAGCCTTCAATACAAAAGACAGTTATGACCAAAGACACATTCACTAAAGGCCAAGCTTTAAGAAAAAACATTCTAACAAACCAACAAAAAATGCAATGGCACAGTGTAGTTAATAACACGGGAACAAGGGAATGCTTGTGTACTAACAGGTCATGAAACATCATGGTGGATGAAATCCTGGAACATGTGTTCATAGAGACAGGAGATCTTCAAACCTGTGGTGAAGTCTGTGCCACCAGATCCCTCTTGGATTCTACAGTGAATGGAAGATATTACCATACTTGTGTCATTTATTTCTGTTCTTACACTACTACAGGGTACACTAAACCCAACAATGTCTAGACCTGTCCAACCTCAAGTTGTGTTTCAACTACTGCAATTATAAAAACAAACAAGAGTAATTGTTGGAGGCTGGGCTACATGGGGTTAAGTTGCTGAACACAGGGACCTCTGACTGTATTAGAAAAATGCTCAGAAGTCAACATAACCACAGCTGAGACAGCCAAGGAAATGGGCTGTTGGCATCCCCTATTCCAGAGCAATAAAGTTGCCAACCTTTGAGATAAGACAGTTCTCTAACTGGCAAAATTTACTACTTGAAGAAGTCTTTGACCTGACTCTCAACGTCCTGCTCAGTTTCCTGCACTTAACCTCAGTTTCCTGTGTTTACCTATATCCTCTTCCTTTATTTGAAAACCAATACAGGCTGCCCAGGGAAGCTCTCTGTCTCAACCCCCAGGGAATCTCAGTTTCTTAGAGGGTTTTGATTCTCCTTAAGCACTCTTTTATTGAAGTTATTCACTGTCCACTCATTAGGAATCACCTCAAGATAGATTGAGGGCTTAAGTGTAAGGTCTGACATTGTAAAATTACTGGAAGAAAGCTTAGGAAAGTATACAGTATTATTCAGTGCTTACAAGAGCTTGCAGGGCTAGGACAAGGCTTCTCAAAAAACTGCATATGCTCTGAATCAGATTCAATGCAGAAAATAGAAATTTACAAGATTGGTTTAGAATGGCCACCCACAGAGTCAAATGTAGAAGGGTGCACTAGGATCCAGCTGAAGGCCTAGAGTCCATGGCAATGTCCCATACAAGTCTGCATCAGGAGGGCAAAGGACTCTACATGGAATACTGGTGAGTCTGTGCTGGGACGTTGAAGGGTTGGTGCAAGAAGCTAAAGGGGCTGCACCAGCCAGGGGAAAGGTTGGTGCTGGAAGCTGAAGAATCTGCAATGAAAGCCAGCAGACTATGCCCACGCCAAAGATGCCCAAGGCAAAGATGAAGACCTGAGTTCCTCCCAACAGAACAGCCGAAGCTCCTCAGAGGAAAATCAGTCAAAACAAAGCTCTTCCAAGGAAAATCAGCTAAAACTCACACCCCATTCTCCTTTTTATGCCATTCTGACAACAATCCTCCTTAACGCGGGTTTCCACACTCAGAACCATGCTGACTCAGTTCAGCTAGGCGTTCCCACCCAAGTTGACAGGTTATCAATTAACCACTATAGTGCCCTTGGCAATGATTTTTTTGTATAAGACTATAAAATAATACACAATGAAAGCCAAAATAGACAAATACGATGACATCAAACTCAAAAGCTACTGCACTTCAAAGGAAACAGTTAACACAGTGGAGAGACAATCCACAGGTTGAGAGAAAATATTTGCAAATCAGGCATCACCAAAGGCTCTCATCTTCAAATATATAAGCACATCAACCACTCAATAATAAGGAAAAAATAACTTCATTTAAAAATGGGCGAAGGACCAAAATAGACATCTTTGAAAAGACATAGAGATGGCCACCTCTACATGAAAAACATTATGTTCAATCCCCCTAATCATGAGAGAAATGCAAATTGAGACCACAAAGAAATATCATAACTGTTGGAATAACTACTGTCACAAAGATAATGCTTGTGAGACTGTGGAGAAAAGGGAAGTACTCAGTCACCACCATGGTTCCTTAGGGGCCATATGTCACACACAGCACTGTACAGAAGCTTGCAGAGGTAAGGGCATAGTTCAGTGTAGGCTACCTGCCTAGTATGTTTGAGGCCCTGAGCTCCATCTCCAATAGCACAAAACAAACCAAGTGTGTCCATCTCTGACATAGGAGTCCTCTTTACCCAGATCATCTCACCTCATCTACCCCAATGTCTCCCAGTGGAGGTCGAACTGGTCAGGGAGTAGTCCTCCTAACTTAACCCCTGTCTTTCTCCCCACCACTCTGCTCAAGCTTTTCCACGTGGGGGGGATCAGATCCACTCTGGTGAGAACAGCTGCTTTGCTTCTGAGTTTCTGTTGCTTGTCTTGTGCTAAAGTAAGCAACCCCAAATTGTGAATGTCCTTGGCTGTGTGTGAGAAGTGATCAGACATGTCTTAGAATAAGCCAGCTTCTTTATTCAGCTCCTCCTCATCTAATCCACACATTAATAAGGAAATGAAAGAATTCCTTTGGAAATTATAACCAGGGTGGAGAATCAATTATTTACAATGCATATTCAGGAAAGTGATCTCACTTAATTCCACGAGAGATTTCTTTCCAAGACTAAGGCTGATGAACTGAGCCTATGCTTGGGCACATGTGCAGCAGGTGGCATCCACATCAGAACTGGTTGCCAGACCTCAGGTGCTCTCAGAGGTCCCTCCCTCAAAACCCTCTGCCCCCACCACTGCTCAAACCTATCGACCTGGGGGCTCCCAGAGCAGGCAGGGAGTCACTCACCTTCTGGTCTCCTTGCCCTTCACTTAAGCACAATGCTAGACTACGAATTCCTTCTGGCCCTTTCCCGGTGAGGGAGGGGCAACTCCTTACTCCCTCAGTGTATGAGTGCATCCTTGGGATCTGCTCGGCAGACTGTGAGAGGGTACAAGTTATAGAAGCACACCCAGGCTGAAGTTTAGAAAGCAATTTCATCTTGCCTTCTTGCTGTGTACAGTCACAAGCATGGGCAGGTCCCCTGTGTGTCCGCACCTTTGGCTGGGACTGGAATTAGGATACATTGAAGCAGAGTCAAACAGAGCTGAGCAGCAGAAAACAACCTCAACATTTTGGAGAGCAGAATCTGCAACCTCAAAACAAGCCTCTTTGGCATGGATGGCTGATTGATGACAAGAAGCAAGTACAAGAAAGCTCTCTGCCTTCCCACCACTTAACTAACAGCAAGACACAGATTTTCAAAAGCAGACGATGCCTGCCTCCCCTGTCTACCAAAGATACCAGGTTGTTTATCTACCAAAGATAGCAGGATAACCACTGAAGATGCATGTAGGGAACACCTGAGAATACACCCACAGCTTACTGACAAGCCTTATCTGCCAGTGACTTGCCTTCCCCAACTTGATGCCAAACAGACTCAAATCTCCTTTTCTGTGTTTTATTACTTCTCTGCAAATTTACAATTATTTGTTGAAGATGTTATGCAAGCTGGAATTCAAATTCTCTGGATGCCTCCTGTGCATATATGAAATTTGCATGTTAATAGATTCATTTTCTCTTTGTTCATCTGTCTGTTTCAGAGGTCTGTACCAAATGAGAATTTAAGAGGGTTGAGGGGTGAAAAAAATCTTAATCTTTCCTTCCCTGCAACAGCAACACATAAATATTCTTGTAAACCACTGAGATTGTGAGCACATTATGAATAAAGTTAAATAACATAGATTCTTGATTATGAGGACATTTCAGGAATTTTCTTCCCTGAAACTACTTTAATGTTTTGCTGACTCCTGCTCACCTACTGATGTCTCCCAGATGTGTTCCTACACTTCAGAACCATATTCTGTCAGACATCTTCCCACTAGTCCTCAGAAGTACCTCAAGTTCCACACATCCAAAAATCAATTCGCTGTCTTGCCTAAAATACTGTTTACTCTTCCTTGCATTCCTGTGACAACTTGCACCATGTCTATGTACTGAAGCGCAAACCATACTTTCCAGAATCCTCATCTGTGTGGTCTTAAGTGTCACTGACTAAAGAACACAGTTGAGCGAGACTTGGGATGTGAAACCAAGCAGTGCTGTCTTATCCTGCAAAGGTTGATGCAGGGCACAGGCATGTGCTGGCACCTGTGACTAATTACAGAGGCCTCATGGACAGCTCCATCCTGGAGAGTGCAGGGAAGCTCAGATCTTCCTTCTGGGTGGCTAGTAATTGAGTCTACTGAAATAAACTCACAATAGATTATGAAAAGAAAAGGCATGCAGAATCATGAATGTATGTATGTGCTCGAGTCATATAAAATATCAGCCACAAAGAAGGGCCAGATAGATGAGGCTTAAGTACCTTCTTCATAGGGAAGAAGGTAATAGGGTAGTAAATTATTTGTAGGAAAGATGAATGAAGTTGGAGAACAGACAATATCCTGGGACAGAACTCCTCTGGCTTCATTGTCATTCTCTTTCTCTGTGATATGAGTTTAAGCTTTCCGGTTAATGAAACTTCAGGGAGGCTACTGAATTTCACTGTGTTCCTTTTCAGCAGATTGGATCTTCAGGTAGATAAAGGAACCTTGAGGGAAAGGCTTCTCTATATTTGCTCTCCCTGGGTGCTCTCAGTTTGGGGTTCAAAGTGGGATATCTGGGAGTATGGGTTTCTGAGGCTAAACAAAGGGGCTTGGTTCCCTTGCCGATCCAAGATTGTAGGGCCTCATCAGGAATAGAAAGAGGCCTTGGTTTTGAGGTCAGGCACTCAACCTGTTGGCTAGATAAGTTGATGGCTACTGTGAACAGCAATATGAGGGTACTGGGTAAGGCCAGGGCATAGCCCTTGCTAAGAGGAGCAGAAAGGGCAATACAGGGTGAGCAAAGAGTGCCTAATGAGAGGTCAGAATAAAAACACTCAGTGGAGGATTAGATCAAAGGATGGGGAAGATGTGGAAGAAACAGTTCTGATTCTGGGTGACCTTGGTCCCTTCCTATTTCTCTACCATGTAATGAAGGAATTGAGCCACATAATGGCTTCCCAAAGTCCTTTAAAGCTCTCACATAAAAACTGTGATTTGATTTTTGCATTTCCTTCCACCAGCTGTTTTTGCATTTCCTAAAAGAAAATTGGTTTGCTTATGTTTCTTTCCTTTTGTTGTTTCTTCCCACACAATCCTCCTGTGAATTATGAAAGTCGTGTTTGCTATCCAAGGTGAGGCAAATTAAAATTCTAAATGAGACTTTAAATGGACTGTCTACCACCACTTCACCTTGGTTAGCACTGGTGACAACTGTCATCTTTGCAACAGAGCTGCCTGCCCAGATCTCAGACACACAGCATTGTTAACAGTGATTAACAGTCATGTTATAGATCATGTTTAAGGTGAATGATAATTACTAACATCGACAAGTGGTCATGATATAGGGGAAATAATATGTAACTCCTAACCCGCTAGATGGCAGATACACCAAGTTTACATTCTCCAAAAGTGAAGAATGAATTTTAAGGAACAATCGAGATTAACAGTAGGAAATATTTATTGAGAGAAATAGCTCCCAAGAGACAGAAAGGGACCCAAAAGTGGTTTGTCAATGATCACACTTCTCAAAGGAAGTTTTATAGAGCAAAATCACAAGGTGGGTACAACGTGGGTCAAAAGCATGATCAACTAATAAGGTTAGAAGTATAGCCACTTAGGAAATAGTGATTGAATAGGAAAGCAGGTCATGTTGCAAGTGTACATGGAAAGAACCAGGATCTTCTTTAGGAAGGGATGAATTGGAGGTTTTAGTCATCCACTAGGTTGATGCATATCTATCTAGAACTTATTGAAATAGGTGTTACCACTTGTCTTATTCTTTGGGGAAACATCCAGGCCTGTTCATTCTGTCTTTATCTTGAGGCCTGGCCTTTAACAGATGCGCCTCCAGCCACAGTTGTAATGTGTGTTAATCTTTACACTGATTCCCTTGAGGCCTAACCCTGTCTAATTGCCTATTATACTTTTACTCAACCTAGCTGTCTATAATAATAGAAGAGTTCTGGAGCCTTGCCTGGGTGTTGCCTCCTCCTCAACTCCAAACAACAAAAGTTTTCATTCGCCTAAGTTTAAATTTCCAGTACCCACTTCAGCTACTTATGAGTTTAATGGAAAATATCCCCAGGAAGTTGCCTCAGAAACTACCTTTGTTTTACAGAAAAGATGTTTAGAATTACATCAAGAAAAATTCTACTACAAAAGGAAAGCAGTAATTAAAGAATATTAACCTCCATGAATTCAATCAAAATGGCACCAGAAATTGTGCAATAAATGCAGTTGACTCTCAGCTGACCCAATTTTCCTGAGAACAGCCTCTTCCCTGGCCTTTGTGAAGGTAGCTTCCTGGAACTAACGCTCTACTCTTGCTTCCCATGCTGCTCCTCAGCCAGCTCTGTATTCTCCCCACTGTGTCCTGACATTAAATGTCAGTCACTCATTACCATTCCGTTCCCATTTCTTTCCTCCCTGTGCTCCACCTTGGCCATCCCCCACCACAGTCATTACCTCCAAGACAAGAGTTTTTATGCACAGACCTCGCCTGTGACCTGCAGATCGGTGGACCTGCCATCCTCCCTTACCTTGACCCCTCCTTCTAGACAGCACAAAACTGCACACTCAGTGTGTCCAACCGACCCATTTTGTGTGCTTCTCACAAGCTTGGTGTTTCTCCAGTGTCCTTATCTGAAGGAACCTCCATTCATCACCCACCTGACACCTGAACCATGACCTGAGATCATCTGTAAATTTCATTGCTCCTTACTTGTCTCACAGCCACTCATCACCAAATCAAATGATAGTGACTTCTAAATTATATATATGCAGGTATATGTATGTATTATATGTGTGTATGTATGCACATATGCATACATGTATATGTATGTCTACATATAATTTTGTTCCACATAAGTAGTGAAGACACATCATTTTTAAGAAAACATATAATCTTAAAAATTGACCATGTAACATATAAAATTCAAATTCAAATTCCCTAAAGCAGAAACTGTATATTTTCTATATACAATTTTCAATCTACACTTCAGTAAAAGTTAATACCTATCATAAAATGATAAGCAAAACAAAATCTGTTAACTCTGAAAAGAAGAAAATCAAAGTTGTCAATAAGTCCTAGGTTAACAAGAATCAAAATTTATGTTTAAGTCTATTTAAAGGAGTAATAATGATAGAACTATACAATCAAACTTACAAGTATGGTCAGAGAGCTTCTCAAAGGAATATTCATAGCCACGAAAGCATTATTAAAAATAAAAAAGATTGGAAATAAATAAGCCAAGCTTTTACTGCAAGAAGTAGATTTGAGTTGGGTGTGGTGGTGCATGCTGTAATCCCAGCACTCTGAAGACTGAAGCAGGGGATCACCATGAGTTTGAGGCCAGCCTGCATTATCTAGCTATCCTGTCTCAAAAAAAAAAAAAAGTATATTTAAAAAAAAATAACAAAATACCATCAAATTAAACACAAGATTTAAACACATCTCTGATCTTAAAACTAAGAAAGAAACATATAAAAATATTCAATCAGAATGTTTTACTCATTCAATCAGAATCATTTTACTCAGAAATGTAGACTTAAAAGTTAGAAACAAACACGCATAAATCCAGCCTGCTCTCTCTCTCTCTCTCTCTCTCTCTCTCTCTCTCTCTCTCTGTCTCTCTCTCTCATTGAGTCCCAAGTTTCCAACATAAAAGGTTACTGTGTATGCTACGACCTATTGCTATGGTTTACATCTAAAATGTCCACCCAAAGTCTCCATGTGTGGGAGGAGATGGGATGATGGTACACTCTGCAGTGGATTCATCTATTGATGAATTGGGGTCTGTTTGGAGCTGAAGCTTGCTAGAGGAAGATCACTGGGGATGTAACCTGGAAGGGTGGGTTCTTACCCCCAGCTCCTGCTTGTATTCTCTGTTTCTTGACTGGCATGGTCTGTACATCCTCTACCATGCCCTTCTACCATGTCATTTCTGCCTTGGAGCAAGCCTACCATGGATTGAACCAAAATAAACCTCCCCTCCTTCAAGTTTGGGGGTGTCAGGTATTTTGTCCTAGTGATGGGAGAGGGACTAAAACACCCATCTATCAGGGCTTCAGTTTGGAAGCAAGAAGTGTCAGCAGATGACCTGACTCATGGACATTTGGCTCCAAAAGCATCAGAGCCCTGGGTCTGCATGGTGGGTAATGGCAGAAGTCTTGAGGAATAGACAAACATTACCACTGATATGATCCAGTATATAAGATTATTTGTTTTTTATATTTTCAGTCTTTGGCCTCTGTTTGCCAGCCACCACCATTGGAAGGCTTGCTTCCTGAGGGCAGCCAGCACAGGCAGTGAGAACCAGCCAGATTCACCTCTGCTTGCCAGCTACCACCACCAGAAGGCTTCCTTCCTGCAGGCAGCCAGCACAAGCAGGGATACACAGCCAGATAAGTGCCATGTACGTGTAGGCCACCACTGGAGAACCTTACTTCCTTCGGGCAGTCCCTGCCCATCAGGAGAATCAGACAAACACACCCCTGTGTGCCTGCCACCATCACAGGAGTCCTGGTGTAGATGCACAGGCTGAGAGAAGAAGCAGCCCCACCACCACACACCCCTGGCCATTGGGGAAACCCCAGTGTAGCTACTCAGGTCTGGAGAAGCCTGTCTCATGCCCTGCTACCTCCTTGGGACCCTCAGGTAAGAGAAACCCAGGTGCCTGTCCCAGTCCCCTATATTGCAGAAGAACAGTCAATGTGGGAAGTGCCAGGGACTCCAAAACTGGCTTGTTGGGAGGAACTCAGGAGAATGTTAAGACAAAGGAGCAAAAGGCAATCTCCAGACCTCCAGCCCACCCAGAACAAGTCTGGAAGATATAGTCATGGAAGAAAATGGAAGTGGCACACCTGAAATCTCTGAGAGGACAACAACTGAAGTAAAGAAAAAACTTCAGGAGACTGTAAAAGTAATCAGATCAGAAATAATGCCTCAGGTAAAAGAAGAAATCACAAACATAATGAAAGAATTGCTGAGTATATCTAAAGAAGATACAGATAAAAAAGAGCATAGGAAAATGATGAAAACCTTAAATGAACAATATAGAAAGTAATTACTATGTATGAAATAGATTCAAACATATCCAGGAAATTAAAAAGTTGATAAAAAGCTGGTAAAACTGCTTGAAAGAGACTGAAGATAGACTTTCAGACCTTAAACACAGGGTCGAAGCTAGCAATCATGAAAGGAAAGATCTCCTGAAAGTAATAAGATGTCTTGGTTACTTTTCTCTCATGGCTGGGACAAAACACCTGACACCCAAAGTGATGCAA
>RJWT010034893.1:0-13585 GCA_004365215.1 Cuniculus paca
GCAAGAGACTTTTTCTCCCCAGTCCTGGAGATTGAACCCAGGACCTTGGACATGCTAGGCAAGTGCTGGACAACTGAGCCATGCTCCTAGTCTCAGCATTATCCCTCAGGATGAATGGAGTATCAGCTACAATTTTAACATAGTTTAAAGAATGACACAAATGGTCTTGATGATGATGCTAATAAGACTGTAATAACATAATAATTACTGTAATAATATTTCTGACAACAACAGACCACATATACTGTAAGATTATAATGGAGTTGGGTGTGGTTCTGTATGCCTGTAATCCCAGTACTCAGGAGGCTGAGGCAGGGGGATTGCTGTGAGTTTGAGGCCAGCCTGGGCTACATAGTAAACTCAAGGCGAGCCTGCATTTCAGAGCAAAATCTTGTCTCAAAAAACAAAACAAAACAATCTTATAAAGGAGCTGAAAAATTCCTATCACCTAGTGATTTCATAGCCATTACAGTATTGTAGCACAACGCAACACTAGTATTTGTGGGGTGCCAGTATAAATAAACCTATCGTGCTGCCACATAAATGTGTAGTGATACAACTAGGTATCCTACAAAACACTTGACAATGATAGTAAACACTTATCTTATTGGTTTAGGTATTTACTGTATTATTCTTTTATTATTTTAAAGTATACACCTACTTATAAAAAGTTTCCTGTAAAACAGTTTGCCATGTTACATTAGCAACAGCCACATCTCTCTCCTTTCTCTCTTTTTCCAGTACTGGGGGTTGAATCCAGAGCCTCTCGCATTCTAGGCAAGTGCTCTACCACTGAGCTACAACCCCAAACCTTAAAAACAATATTTTTTTTTTGACACAGGGTCTTGCTAAGACACCCAGGCCAGCCTCAAATTTTCAATGCCCCCTGTCTCCACACTGGCACCACATCTCTTAATCGCATCATTTTCTCTTCCCGTAACTTTGCCTTGTGTGAGTTTGTTCATTAAGGCCCCTAAGTATACAAAATCCATTGCAACTGTTGCTGTTTAGAGACCACATCAGGCAATGGACCTGGAAATGAAATTAAAAGTCATTAAGAGAAAGAAAAAAGTCATTAAGAAACCAAGCAGGGTGGCAAAAACATGTATCCCAGTTACTTGTGAGGCTGAGGCAGGAGAATCCCTTGAGCTCAGGGGTTTACAGCCTTCTTGGGCAACATAGCAAGTCCCTATCTTAAAAAAAAAAAAAGAAAGAAAAGGTTGGATCCGATTATGTATGGTGAATTTACTGGTAGCTCTAGTTGGTTTAAGAGTTAAGGGCTGGGAGTGTAGCTCAGGGATAGAATGCTCGCCTATCCTGTGTGAAGTCCTGAGATTGATCCCCAGGACTGCAAAAATAAGAAACAAATCAGATGTGGTGGACATGCCTGTAATCTAAACCACTCAAGAGGGTGAGGTAGGAGGATCTTAAAATTCAAAACCAGCTTTTGCAAATTAACAGGTCTCTGTCTCAAAAAATAAAAAGAGCTGGGGATGTAGCTCAGTGATAGAGAACTTACCTAGAATGTGTGAAATCCTGGAATTTTTTTTTGTTTGTTTTTTTGTTTTCTTTTTGAGACAGGGTCTCACTATGCAGTTCAGGCTGGCCTTGGGCTCACTTTGTAGCCCAGGCTGATCTCAAAGTTGCAATGATCCTCCTGCCTTAGCCTCCCGAGTGCTGGGATTACAAGAGTGTGCCACCACACCTGGACGAAATCCTGGGTTCTAACCCTAATACTACAAATTAATAATAATAATATAAAAATAAAATGATTCCAGAGTCATTATTATGGAGCCAGGTGTGATGGCACATGCCTCTAATCCCAGTTACTCAGGAGGTGGGGCAGGAGGATCGCAAATTGGAGGCCAGCACGAGCAATTAGAGATCCTGTCTCAAAGACAAAAACAAACAAGCTGGGAGTAATGGTGCATGCCTCTAATCCTAGCATTTAGGAGGCTGAGACATGAGGATCACTGCAAATTTGAGGCCAACCTGGGCTACAGAATGAGTTCAAGATTAGCCTGAACTGCATAGTGAAACCCTGTCTCAAAAAGACAAAAAAAAAAAAAAACAAAAAACAAAAAACAGAAACAGAGAAAGAAAAAAACCCCAAAAACAAAAACCCCAGGCCTGATGCTGTAGCCCAGCACTCCCTGAGTTCAATCCTCGGGATGTACACACGCAGAAGAATTGTTATTTTGGCTAAGGGTAAAGCCGATAGAGAACACACATATGCAATTCTGAAAGAATTACAACATCTGTGATTGTATCAAGAACCTTACTTGGACTGGGGATAATGTCACTAAGTGTGAATGAATGGCCTCAGGAAGTAGACACTCAAGAGGTTCATCCGTGATTTGAAAGGATATTTCAAGGATGAGAAGGTTGCAAAAATCAATACGGTTGTGGTGGCAGCGATGACACACAAGTCTATCCTGGGTGTGGAAGAAGATCATGCTGGGGGGTACATGGAGATGGTTCCTGAGGAAATGAGTCATCAGCAGTTGTTAGAACGGGGACAGGAATTCATAACTGAGGAAGAGCCAAGAAAAAAGTCAACTGAAGAAGAAAAAACTCTTAAGAAAATTCACAGTGAAGGGTTCAGCAGGGCCTTTTTCAGATCTCAACAAGCTCCTTAAAAAGTTTGAAAGCAAATCAGATGTCTTGTCACATGCCTGAAATCCCAGCACTTGGGAGGCGGAGGCCAGAGAATCATGAGTTTGAAGCAAGACTGGGTTACATACTGAGCCTCTGTCTCCAAGGGGGAAAAAATGGAAAACTGAAAGATTTTCATTTTAGTAAAGTGGCATGTTCATGCTATCTCCTTACAAGGAAAACTATGATGAAAGAGAAACAAACTAGGCAAACCACCCTGGACAGATTTGTGAAGAGTGATACTGTCGCAGGAAGAGCTCAGGGGGTTCTTCAGGAGACCTCGCAGATGGAGGCCCTGTCCTCACAGGAGGTGACAGGTCTGTGCATCTTACTGCTCTTGGAGACCTCGCAGTGGGAGAAGATGTGGAAGTGGAAGATGGCAGTACTGAGAATCCTGACCCGTCGTGGGCCCAGGCTAATGTGTATTTGTTTTGTTTGTTTATCTTTCTTTTCTTTGTTTTGGTACCAGGAATCGAATTCATGACCTCATGCTTGCCAGTAATGTGTATTTTTTAAAAGTAAAATAAAGTAAAAACTTAAAAAAAGAATAAAGTTTATAGAATAAAGATATAAAGGAAAAAATGATTTTCGTACATCTGTACAATATGGTTGTGTTTTTAACTAGGTGTTGTTTCAAGAGTCCCGTAAAACTGGGGACACAGCTCAGTGGTAGAGCTCTTGCCTACGAGGTGTGAGGTCTCAGTTCAATCCGCAGTAAACCCCCATCCCCCAAAAGAATCTATAAATTGAAAAACCCTAGTACTGTGGTGCACATTCGCGATCTCAGCTCCTCAGGAGGCCGGGGCAAGCGGATTGCAGATTTGTTTCACTTAGACCAGCTCCCAGTCTTCATTCTTTTTCGTTTTTGTTGTTTTGTTTTGTTTTCTATTGCAACTTCATGCACGCTCCACTGGGTAAGTGGTCAATAGACGTGTTCTCTTTTTTATACTTAGTACTGTGTTCTTTCTCTACACTTGTGTTTAGATACACAAATATGTCCCATTGTGTTACCACTGCCCGCTGCACTCAGTAGTCTCAGGCATACAGTTTTTGCGGCATAGTAGCAACAGGCTGCTCATGGTAGCCTAGAGTTTTTTTTTTTTTTTTTTTTTTGGTACTGAGAATTGAACTCATGACCTTGTACTTCCAGGCTAGTCTAGAGATTTTGTAGGCCACATCTTCTGGGCTTGTATAGTTCTACTCTACAGGATGTTCACGAATGACAGAGAAACCTAATGACATATTTCTTAGACTGTATTCCCAAAGGTAAGCAACACATGATTAATTGTTATCTGTCACTTAATGTAGTGCTTGCTGTCTCCCCAGTGCTGTCCTAACTAGCTTACTTCTGTTTATTTAATGCCAGGGATTAAGCCATCTGCAGGACTGGGCATTCAGCTGGGGGCAGAGACCTTGCCTGCCATACACAAGGCCCTGCATGCATATGTACATAACGTATCTCGATTCTCAATTCTTCTTATTCCCCTTCTTGTCCCCTCCTTCCACCTTCTTCCATCTCTAGATCCCCTTTCCCCTTTTTCCACATGCAAAAGATCTATCTCTGTTTCCTATTGTCTATATTTTAGTTTGCTCTTTTGGGTTTCTCATATAAGAGAAACTATGTGATATTTAAGCTGTGTGTCTGATTTATTTCACGTTACATTGTGGTCTCAAGATGCATCCATCTTCTTATGAATAACTCAAATTTATCCTTCTTTATGGCAGAGTAGTACTCCATTGTGTATAAATGCTGCATTTTCTTTATCCATTCATCTGTTGGTAGACATATAGGCTGCTTCCAAGATTTACCTATTATGAGTCATGCTGGTATATATACGGGTATGCATATATTGCTGTAGTATGATATCTTTAGTTCTTTCAAAAAGATACCTAGAAAGGAAATGGCTAGGTCATATGGAATTTCTAGTTTCAGTTTTTTGAGGAATCTCTATACTGATATCCATAGTGGTTGTACTAGTTAAGATTCCCATAATGACGTAGAAGGACTCCTTTTACTTTCAGTCTCTCCAACATTTATTTCTTTTTGAATTCTTAGTGGTGGCCATTTCTGGAATTGGATGGTGTGTTAGTGTTGTTTTAACTTGCATTTCTGTGATGGCCCAAGAAGTTACACATTTTTACATGTGTACATTGGCCATTTGTACTTCTGAGAAGTGCCTGTTTATTTCCGTTGCACATTTTTCATTGTTTTCTTTCTTTTTTCTTTTCTTTTCTTTTTTTTTCTTCTTAATTTTAGGGTCTGATTTTTCTGAGTTTTAAAAAATATATCCTATAACAAAAATAAAGTAGGCTGGGTATGGCGACACACCTGTAATCCTAGCACTCAGGAGGCTGAGGCAGGAAGATTGCCACAAGTTCTAGACTAGTCTGAGCTACAGAGTGAGTTCAAGGCCAACGTGGACTACATGATGAGACCCTGTCTCAAAAAAAAAAGTATATTCTATAGAAATTAGTCCTCTGTCCAAAATAATACTGGCAAAAATTTTTCCCCATACTGTTGGTTGTCTTTTTGCTTTATTGGTTGTTTCCTTTGCTGTGCAAAACCTTTTTAATTTGACGTAACTTATTTGTTGATTCTTGTTGTTATTTCTTGTGCAATTGGGGTTCTGTTTGAAAACTACTTTCCTAGAGTTGAGTGTGGTGACTCACACCTGCGATCTTAGTACTTGGGAGGCTGAGGCAGGAGGATTGCCATGAGTCAAGGCTGGTCTGGGCTACATACTGAGTCTCAAAAAACTAAAACTAAAATAAACAAATAGTCTCTACCTGTGTTATGGCCTCATGATTTTTTTTATCTTCCAGCAGATCAAGCATTTCTGTTTTAACATTTAGATCTTTGATTCTTATTTATTTATTTGTTTACTTATTTATTGTTTTTTGAGACAGGCTTTCCCTATGTACCACAGGCTGGCCTCAAACTCATGGCAGTCCTCCTACTTCAACCTCTTCAGTGTTGGGATTACAGGCATCCACCACCATGCCTGGCCTAGGGATCTTTTGGTGGGATTTTTTGGTCTTCTATGTAAAGGATCATGTCATCTTCAGATAATGATAGTTTCACTTCCTTTGCCGTATGTGTCTCTTATTTCTTTTTCTTGCCTGATTGATCTGGCTCAGTTTTTGAGTACTAGATTGATGAGTGGTGATGATAATGAATATTCTTGTCTTATTCCTGATTTTAGAGAGAAAATTTTGAGCTTTTCCTCATTTAATATGCTGTTGGCAGTAGGTTTGTCACAATGGCTTTTATCAGATTAAAGTAAGGTCCTTCAATACCTAATTTCTTCAGAGTTTTGATCATGAATGTACATTGGGTTTTGTCAAAGGTTTTTCCTGCATCTGTTAAGATGATCAAATGATTTTTGTCCTTGCTTTTATTTATGTGGTGTATTACCTTTACTGATTTGTATATGTTGAATGATCTTTGCATCCTGGGATGAAGCCTACTTGGTCATGATATATGACCTTCTGATACATTTTGTTTGCCAGTATCTTGTTGAGGATTTTTGCATCAATGTTTATTAAAGTGATGGGTCTGTGGTTTCCTTTTCATTTGGGTCTTTGGCTATGAAATCAAGGTAATGCTGGCTTCCAGAATGAGTTAGGAATACACTGTCCCTTTCAGTTTCATTAGTTTGAAGAGTATGGCATTATGTTGGGGACCATAGATTTGCAGTGGCTGGTTTTGCATGTTTCCCTGCAGGTTGAAAGAAAGGATTGGGATTGTTGGTGTCACCCATCTGGGTGACTCTTCTAAGCACGGTATCATGCTCTTCCCATTGACTCTTCTAAGCATGGTATCATCTGCACCTTCTTGAGTCATCACAGGATTATACTCTAGGTCAAGATATTTCTAAACATAAGATTATCTACACCCTTTGAGTCAGAGTCTTCTGATTGTCTACGCCCTCTTGAGTTGAAGTCTTGGATGAATTGTAATCCTTTTCTAACCCCACCCATCACTGTATACAGCTAATAAATAGTGGCTGCTTTAGGAGTGGAGAGGTCTGATCCAGAGACATTGACTTCCCAGCCATTGAAGGAATATTTGTCTGTTTTTTATTTTTCATGGCATATCTAGAGACAGAGTCAGGACTCTTGGCTGGGTTCCTGTTATTGACTCTCAGGACTCTTGGCTGGGTTCTCAATAGCATTAGATCTTCTCTGAAGTTCCTGCAGAATTCATTGGGTCCAAGGAATACATTGGGTTCTGGGCTTTTCTTAGTTGTTAGGTTTTTTTTTTGTTACTGCCTCATTTTTGGACCATTCAAGGTTTTTAATGTCTTCTTGGTTCAATTTTGATAATTCATATGTACCTAAGAATCTGTCCATTTCTTCTAGCTTCTCTGATTTGTTGGGGTACAAGTTTTAATAGTAGTTACTAGTAATATGGATTTCAGTGGTATCTATTGTGATTCCTCCTTTTCCATTTGTAATTGTGTTGGTGTGGGTATTTTTTTCCCCCTTTTGTTAAATGTGGCCAAGTGTTTTTCTATTTTGTTTATTCTTTTAAAGAACAAGCTTTTCAATTCATTTTTGCTCTATATTAGTTTTTAGTCTCCTTTAAAAATTGTTTTTTGGTTACATCCCTGATGGTGAGGCTGGCTGGAAGAGAGTGAGTTTACACTCTGTGCCCCTCCATTATATCCTGGATAGTGGGGCTGCCTGGAAAACTGAGTTCATGCTCCTGGCCTCCTCCATTACCACCTGGACAGTGAGGCCAGCTGGAAGAATGTAGGACCCATGGGAACCCCAGGACCCAGACACACAGGCCCAGCACACAGACACACACACACCTCTGGAGGGTGAAGTAATCAGTGAGGCCAGCAACATGGAAGCATCTGAAGCAGCAGTGAGGAGACAGCAGTTGAACTCTGGAAAAGTCCACCGACAGAAGACCAGTTCCAGCCTCCACATCCAGAGGCCAAGATCAGGTCCATACCCAGCACGTCTCTGGGATGTAACAGGGACATTAGCACAGAACTGTAAATGCTAGCGGTATTTTAGTCTCCCTAGATTGTCTGATTGGTTATCCCTTTCTTGTCTGGTTGGATGTCATCTTGTTTTGTATTCTGTGGGTATTTTTGTATTTGAGGTTTTTGTTTTTCTTTCCTCACTCTCTCAGGTCTCCTTTTTTTTCTTCTCTCTTTTTTTTCTTTTTCATTGTCTTTCTCTTACTTCCTTGTTTTCACTGTTTAAGTTTCTTACATTTCTTTTGTTTCCATCTATTGATCCTCTTTCTCTTTTTCCTCAACTACTTCTTGAATTTAAACTTTCAACTGAGTTATCATTGTCTCTGCCCTTTCTGATTATTCCCTTGCATTCTATTTCATTCCTTCTTGGCTGTATCCTCCAGTTTCTCAAAACTCAGTTGATCATCCTATGACCTCCAACTTTGACTCTACTATATCTAACCTCATTCATCACTTTAGCCTGTCCCCTACCCATCTTAACCACTCCCACCCAGCAGAAGGGCAAAATCACTCCCCTAAAGGGAAAGCCACTGCATACAAGTGCATGGTATGTGTTCGATTTCATTGCATAACCATAGAGTTTTCTCCTATGGATGGAGGTAGCAGGTTAATGGCTACCATAGTTAGTAGTTAAGCTGTTCTTGAAACTATTGTTATTACTAACTATACTATTTTAGCCAGGATGTCATACATATTATAAACAGTTTTTCTCCATGTATGATAACACTGTGATTATATGGGTTCATAATCAGCTCCACAGCCCAGTACCAAAGGATTGGGAACTAAGTCAAATAGAATTTTGCATCCTTTACAAATTGGGAATGTAGGTTCTTGGGATAGCTATAAAGAACCAACTACATCTAGAAGACATCCCTAAAGAAAAGACATCTCCTTCCCTCCTTGAGGGAAGCCTCAATACTAGTAATAAAGTTAAATATCATAAGAAATTGACAAGTATGAACATACAAAACAAAAGAAAAAAGAGAAAATAGAGAATGACAAGATGCAAAAGCAAAATGCAATGTCAGACCTCCAACCCACCCAGGACAAGCCTGTAACTCAATGAGATAAATGAAATTGGAAGTCACACACTGGAACCTTCTGAATGATAACAACAGAAGTGAAAAAACAAGTGGAAAAGGCTACACAAAAAATAATCTCTCAGGTATGAACAGAAATAATGCTTAAAATCAAAGATATAAGAGAAGATACAAATAAGAGAATAGATGAGCTTAGAAAATGATGGAAACAAAAAATGCCCAGTGTAAAAAAAAAAAAAGCCCAATGTAGGAAAGAAATAGAATCCATGAAACAGACCCAAACAGAAATTGAGGAGATTACAACCTCCACTGAAAGTATATGCAACAGATTGAACAAAGGAGGGGATAGAATTTCAAATCTTAAAGACAGAATTGCAGCTAGTGAACATAAAAAGAAGATATCTTAAAAATAGCAAGTGACAATGAGAAATCAATCCAACAGCTACAAGACAAAGCAAAGAAGAATGACAAAATTGATTAGAGTCAGTGAGGAAGCTGGAGATAGCACAAAACAAAACAGTCCACAGAAATAATGGCAGAAAACTTTACAAGCACAAGAACTTGACATACAAATAAATGAAGCATATAGAACTCCAGACAACCATAACCAAAATAAAACTAGACCAAGACATACTAATCAAGATTCCAGAAATACATCACAAGAATAGAATATTAAAAACTGTTAGGGGAAAGAAACAGAAAACCTAAAAGGAAAGCCCATCAGAATCATGGTAGACTTTTTAACACAAACCTTCAAGTGAAGAGCTTAGCGTGAAGTATTTCAACTCCTGAAAGAAAACAACTTCCAATACAGATTGATGTACCCTGCAAAACTAACTTTCAAAATTCATGGAGAAATAAGACACTTCCATGACAAAGAACAACTGAATAAGTTCATGACCTCCAAATCAGTGCTACAAATGTACAGAAAGATATTCTGGACAGAGATATAAATAGCTACAATTCCAAGAACAACAATAGAAAGAAGCCACCAGGAGGGATAAGCAATTAAACACAAGGGAAAAAAAGGGAACCAACAGCAGGAAAATATCATGACAAAGACAAGCCAATACATACCAGTTATAATTATCAATGTAAATGGCCTCAATTCACCAATCAAAAGATATAGACTGGCAGAATGGATCAAGAAACAACATCCAACAATATGCTGTACAAAAGAAACACATTTAACTCAAAGAGAAATTTGTAGACTATAAGTCAAAGGATGTAAGCAATCTTCCATGCAACAAGAACCCAGAAAAAAGCAGGGGTAGCTATTTTGTTTGCTACCAATGTGAACTTCAAACCAAAAATGATCAAAAGAGATAAAGTCACTGCACACTTATTAGGGGAAAAATTCAAAAGGAAGAGATAGCAATCATAAATATGTATGCGCCAAATGCAGGAACATCTAACTATATAAGACAATTATTAATAAACATGAAAAATAAGCAGTATCCCAGTTGTAGAGGGAGACCTCAATACCCCATTGTCACAAAGAGACAGATCAACTAGACAAAAAAACCAGCAAAGAAATAACAGAACTGAACCAAACCTTTGAACAAATGGACTTAGTAGATGTTTTAAGAATATTCCACCCAACATCATCAGAATACACATTCTTTTTAGTTGCACATGGAACATTCTCTAAAATAGACCATATACTAGCCCACAGAACATGCTTTAGTAAATGCAAAGGAATTGAAATTATCCCATGCATATTATCTGACCATAGTGCAATGAAATTGGAAATTAATGGCAAAAGAAACCATAAAAACTCCATAAACACATGGAAATTAAATAACAACCTCCTAAACAACCAGTGGGTCACAGATGAAATAAATTAAACAATATCTACAATTAAACAAGAATGCAGATACAACATACCAGAACTTATGGGACACAATGAAAGAAGTCCTATGAGGGAAATTTATAGCGGTGAATTCTCACATGAGGAAAACAGAACAAACACAAATAAACAACCTAATGTTAAATCTCAAGCTTCTAGTAAAAGAAGAGCAAGACAAACCCAAAACCCACATAAGGGAGGAAATTATGAAGATCAGAGCAGAAATTAATACAATTGAGACTAAGAAAACAACACAAAGAATTAATGAATCAAAGAGTTGGTTCTTTGAACGAATAAAATTGATAAACCCTTAGCCAACCTTATCAAAAAATGAAAGAAAAGACTCAAATCCATGTATTGAGGAATGAAAAGGGTAAAAGCACTACAGATCCCGTGAAAATTTAGAAGATCATCAATACCTGCATTGAAAACCTTTATTCTCCTAGGATGGACAACAGAACAAATAGACAGATTCCTAGATATGTGTGAATTGCCAAAGCTAAACCAAGAAGATGTAAAAATTCTAAATAACCCAATATCAGTTAATGAGATTGAAAACGTAATTAAAAACTCACTAACAAAGCAGAACCCAGGTCCTAATGGATTCACTGCTGAATTCTACAACAAATTTAAAGAAGATTTGATGCAAATACTCCAAAAACTCTTTAATAAAATTGAAAGGGAATCAATCCTCCCTGACTCATTCCAGGAGGCAAGTATTATCCTGATACCAAAACCAGAGAAAGACCCAACTGAAATAGGGAACTACAGGCCGGTCTCCCTAATGAACTAGATGCAAGAATCCTCAATAAGATACTAGCAAACAGAGTGCAGTAAATCATCAAGAAGATTATACACCATGACCAAGTGGGATTCATCCCAGGAATACAGGAATGGTTCAACAGACACAAATCAATAAATGTAATACATCATATCTGCAGAGCCAAAGACAAAAAAAAAATCACATGATCATCTGAATAGATGCAGAAATTTTTGATAAAGTCCAGCACTCATTTATGATAAAAAAAAACCTACCAAAAATTGGAAGAGAGGGTCTTTACTTCAATCTGATATAAGTCATCTATGACAAAACAACAGCCAACATCATACTAAATAGTCAAAAACTGAAAGCTTTCTCTCTAAAATCAGGAACAAGACAAGGATGTCCACTATCACCATTCTTATTCAGGATAGTTCTGGAAACATTGGCCAGACCAATTAGACAAGGGAGAGAAGTCAAAGAAATAAGAATAGGAAAGGAACAAGTTAAACTTTCATTACTTGCAGTTGACATGGTACTCTACATAGAAGACCCCGAAAACTCCACTGAAAGACTTCTAGATCTAAAGGGCTGGGGATGTAGCTCAGCGGCCTAAGTGCCTGCCTGACAAGCGTGAGGTTGTGAGTTTGATCCCCAGTGCCGAAAAAAAAAAAGACTTCTAGATCTAATAACCAAATTCAATACCGTAACTGAACACAAAGTCAACACTCAGAAATCAGTAGCATTCCTATACACAAACAAGAAACTCAATGAGAGAGAAATTAGGGAAACTACACCCATCAGATAGCTTCCAAAAAATGAAATGCTTGGGAATCATTCTAGCAAAGGAAATAAAGAATTTATGTATTGAAAATTACAGTACTTTGAAAAAGGAGATTGAAGAGGATATCAGAAAATGGAAAGATATCCCTTACTCATGGATAGGCAGAACCAACATACTGAAAATGGCCATACTCCCAAAATTGTTATACAGATTTAATGCAATTCAATTAAAATACCATTAACATAACTCACAGAACTGGGGAAAACATTCCTAAAATTTATCTGGAAACAGAAGAGAGCTAGAATAGCAAAGGCAATCCTGAACAACAAAGCAGGAGGCATCACAACAAAGCAGGAGGCAACACAATCCCTGACTTTAAATCATACTACAAAACTACTGTGATAAAAACAGTGTGGCACTGGCAAAAAATAGACCTGAAGATCAGTGGAATAGATTAGAAGATGCAGAAACAACTGCAGACACACTAAGCTGCCTTATCTTTGACAAAGGTGTCAAGCCCATTCACTGGGAGAAAGATAGCCTGTTCAATAAATGGTGCTGGAAAAACTAACTCTGCATGCCACAGACTAAAACTAGATCCATGTCTATCACCATGCACTAAACTAAAGTCAAAATAGATCAAAGATCTAAATATTAAAACAGAAACACTAAATCTACTGGAAGAGAAAGTAAGTAAAAATCTTAAAGACATAAGGGTAGGCAGAGACTTCATGAACAAAACCCAAACAGCAGGGAAACACTTCAAAGAATCAACAACTGGGGTCTCATCTTATTAAAAAATTTTTACACATCAAAAAAAAAATCTCCAACAGACTAAAAAGTCAACCCATGGAGTGGGAAAAAATTTTAGCCAACTGTCCCTCAGACAAAGGAATTCTATCTAGAACATATAAACAATTGAAAAAAATCAGACCCCCCACCAATTCAAAGACCCAATCCAAAAATGGGCAACTGAGATACATACACACTTTTCAGATAAAGAAATATGAATGGCAAATAAATATATGAAAAAATTTTGGACATTTTTGGCCGTCTGAGAGGTGCAAATTAAAACAACACTGAGATTGTGTCTCACCCCAGTAAGAATGGCTGTCATCCAGAAATTAATAACAAATGCAGGAGGGACTGTGGGGTAAAAAGTACACTTCTCCACTGTTGGTGAGAATGTAGACTGATACAACCACTATGGAAATCAGTGTGAAGATTCCTCAAAAACTAGGATTAGAGGTCCCCTTTGACCCAGCTATTCTGCTTCTGGGTATTTTCCCAGAAGAATTAAAAATATCATACCACCGTGATGTATGTATACCCATGTTTATAGCAGCACAATTTGTAATAGCTAAATCTTGGAAACTACCCAAATGCCCATTAACTGAGGAATGGATAAAAAAGATGTGGTGTTTTTATACGACAGAGTACTACTCAGCTATAAAGAAGGATAAACTGGAGACCTATAGGTAAATGGATGCAACTTGAGACCAT
>RJWT010034894.1:0-13596 GCA_004365215.1 Cuniculus paca
GAACTCACAATGATCCGCCTGTCTCAGCCTCCTGAGTGCTGGGATTACAGGCGTGAGCCACCACGCCTGGCTCACAGCCTTTTCATTTGTCCAGTGTTACTTTGCCACTTTCTCTAATTTGAGCTTTAGCTATACAGTACTGAAATTCTTGTTAAAAATTTTGTGCTGTAAAAGTGACTTTGCACCTTTGCATGTGTCTCCAGGACTCATGAAGTCTTCTCTAAAGGTTTTCTGGGAAACTGTTACAAACCCCTTATCTCTTCAGTTAAAAGCTGAGTCTTCATGAAACTTTATTTGACTCTGCCTCTTGCTCCTGGATAGATTAGGTACTATTCTCGTGTCTATTTATTATAAGATTATATTGCATATAGTTTTTGGCATGTGTATGCATTTCTTTCCTTATGCTGTAGTTCCCTTCGTGTATGTACCATATCTTTCCATATTTGTTTAATACTGAGCATAATACCTTATACATGAGTCATTCAACAAATAATAGTTTAGATAAAAATCATGTTTTTCTTAACTTTCACTATATATCATTTTTTATTATAAAATGGTTTTGGGTATAGATTGTTTCAGTTGATTAAAATGTTCTGATTGACTAAAAAGCATATTCTGAAATAGCCAGTCTCAGATACATGTTTTCAGCAGCTTTGGACATAAAAATGTATACATTGGTTTTTTATAATATGACTGCATTTTTACATATAAGCCATTATAATGGGAATTGGGATTCCAAGTCAGCTGATCTGTAATTTGTCATATAGTTTATTTGTAGTGTTCTTAGTACTTACTATCTATTGTAATGGTTTCATAATTTAACCTTGTGATCTAATAAATGTGTTTCTTCTTAGTGTTGTCCATCTGGAACTGGGGTATCTCCTTGTTTTGTCACTAATAGCACCCCTAAACAAAGGTACAGTGAGGTCAGGAATGAGTAGATAACATCTATAGACAGAGTGAGATATGTACTTCTATACCCATGTCCAGTTGTCTTAACCCCTCAGGTAAAGAATATGAAGGTAGCTTTTGAATTGTAAGTCCTTGAAGAAAGAGCTCAATATTTTGGCATTCAGAGATTTTCAGTTAAAATGTTGCTTTCTAACCTGATCACCCTAATGCAAAACTTACTACTGAGCGTTCCTGTGCACATTACTATAACCTCAGTGTCAAATGTCAGTGGCCAACTGAGGTTCAGTAAATAGTTGAATAAAACCTGAGTATGAAAGGAGAGGCCAAGATGGGGGTAGGGGAGAGGAATCTCTACAGAAATATATGTATTGGATAGGGTGTACCAAGGGCAGAATAGTACTAAGACATATTCTTAGTAAAATTTCAAGCCATGAAAGATAAAGGAATATACTAAAAACTTTCTGATGGAGAAAAAAAGTAACCTATCAAGAAGTAAAAATCTGAGTAGAATGAGATTTTTATTTTTATCATAACATTGTATGCTGTGTATAACAGAAGAATACCATCAGAATTCTAAGGGAAATTATTTCCAACATAAAATTTTTTTGTGCAAGAAATTGTAAGTTATTGATTGTTTTGTTTCTGTTTTGTGACACCGGAAATTGAAGCTAGGGCCTCATGCATGCCAGGAAAGCAGTCTACCACTGAGCTGCATCCTCAGCTCTTTTTTTTTTTTTCTTTTTTTCTTTTGGTTACACTTTTTTAGGGGGAGGGCAGGTGCCAGGAATGAAACTTGGCCTCACGCTTGCCAAGAAGGCGCTGTGCCTCTGAGCTGTATCCTTGACCCTTTTGATACAGGGTCTTGCTGTGTTGCCTGGACTGGCCTTGGACTCAAGCATTTTCTTGCTTCTTCTGAGTTGCTGGGACTACAGTGCACACCTCTATACCCATATCAGTCAGTTGTCAGAGTAGGATTAGGATATTTTTAGATAAAGACTTAAGAAAATTTATCTGCAAACATCCTTTTATTTCATGCCGCTGCTCTGGGAAAAGAATGTGTGTTACAGAAAGCAGAATGGTAAGAGGAACTTCCAAGATGGCAAGGCCAAGACCTAGAATGATCATTCCAGATTGGTGTAGGAAGATGGAGGGCTCTAGGAGTAAGAGTCACCTGTGTGTGTGAGATTTGAAATTATCCTTGAAATTTTGAAATGAGTCAGTGAAAAGATGTAATGAGCAATTCCAGGGAAAAATTAAATGTGAATAGAAACTTAGAGTGTACTTATTTTTACAGTGACTAATGAAGCAAAACTTTGATTTAATGAAAATAGCTCAATTAGATTTATAGAAAAGAGGTAGGAAATGGGAGTTGGTATATGATATGAATTACCTTTATAGCAAGAAGTTAGGTTCGAAATCATTTTAAAAAGAGACTTATAAGCACATTATTTGGAAATAAGGAAGTACATCTTCTTTCTTTACTATTTGATTAAAGAATTCTATATTATTCTATATTGTTTCTCAAATGAAGAAATACAGTTTTTAAGCTGCATACTTTATGCTTTTTGCCCTCTAGGTTGTACTCTGGTTCTTTTGACATTAGACTTTTAAGGATTCTTCAAATTAGAAAGAAGGCATCCAGTCTCAGGTTTCAGTGTTCTCTCAAAAGATAAGAGAATTCTCCTTAGATTTTTTGCAGCGCCAAGCTTAGTCAGTTGCCTGCCGCTTCCTTGTACGTGGGTTCTATTTTGGCCCTGTTTGGCCTCTGAATTTGACCATATCTGAATGCAAGATTTCCCCTGAAATGATAGCCTCATTAGGTTGCATTATGTTCTTCATGGGGTTTAACCACATACTATATTTACTGCTTTTCCCAGGGAATGTAAAAAATTGTGGGGAAGATGGCAAGTTTGTGCTGTTTAAATTATGAAACCTGTTGCACTTATGATTAGGATAGCCATAGAATGGGTTTGTTTTTCTTTTCTCTTTTAGCAGTACCCCTTTCTCCCCGCTGCAGTTCCAAATTACTTAGCTTTTTGGGTTTGATAAGTCAAGGAAAGTGCTCTAGTGGGAGTGTGAAGTAGGACTAGATTTTTCTTTCTTTTCTCCTTTAGCTGCAAAGTGGTACTTCGTGGGCTAACAAGTAGTGGCAAGGGTACTGGAGAAATGGTGTGGTGGATCTGTCATGGCTGATTGGGGTTACCAGCGAAGAGGAGGGAAATCGCAGCAGCACAGTAGAGGGATGAAAGTTCCTACTGGGGAGGTGAGTTCTATGTTGTGGTTTGGCATTTGGCCCTTAGAAGATTTGTCTTCCATTAAATTACCAGTTACTCCTGGTATTTTACTGATTGTTTATTGTACTCCTACTACATTTTGGGCACCATGCTAGGTACTTGGGAAGTTACAGTAAACAAGAAAGGACTGTCTTCATCTCTCAAGAGTATGGACTGTTTAGAGGGCAGAGAATATATAAAGACAGGTAGGCAAATAGAACACACAAATGGGATGTTGAATGACGTAGGAACTGTTGCATGCCAAGGGAGCAACTAACCTGAGCTTGTTGGGTGTGCTTGAATCAGGAAAGCAGCCTTGAAGAAGGTCTAGTTGAGTTTTTCTTACCCTAATATTGGACTTTTAGGATAGGGATCTTGACTGTCTTTTATTATTCACCATTGTATTCCTGGAGCTTAGCATAGGTACTTTTTCTTTTTAAGCTCAGCTTTATTGAGATAAAAAAAAATTTTTTTTTTTTTGGTGGCACCGGGGATTGAACTCATGACCTCACACTTGCCAGGCAGGCACTTAGGCCACTGAGCTAGATCCCCGGCCCTTGTCTTTTTGAGCCAGGGTCTCACTATGCCATTCAGGCTGGGCTTGAGCTCACTTTGTAGCACAGACTAGTCTTGAACTCATAACGATCCTCCTGTCTCAGCCTCCCAGGTGCTGGGATTATAGGCGTGAGCCACCATGCCCAGCCTATTGAGGTATAATTGATGTGTCATAACACAGTTCACCCATTTAAAGTGTAGAATTCATTGACTCCTAGTATGTTCACCAAGTTGTGCCACTATCACCACAATTAAACTTGTAAAAATGTTACCAATTTTTTATTTGTATATTTTTGTTAAACAAATACATTCATCATGAGAGAATTAAAAAATATATACATATATATGTATATATGGCATCTTGATCCTTTTTACTTCCTCTTCCCATCCTTCTAGCTCTTGATTCTCGAAGAACTCTTTGATTCATTGACTTTTGTATGGTTTTGGCCCTTTTTTTTTGGTTTTATTCATTAATTTCTTCTGTTATTCTGTCACCTGTATTATTTTGTCAGAAATTGATGAAGTCAGTCAGATCGTGGTAATATTGGAAGAAGTATATTAGTGTACTACATTACCCTAAATCCATGGTCAAGTTTCATCCAATTTTCCCAGTTCCCAGTTTTATCCTCATTCTTATCAATCATTGAAATGCTCACTTGAGTATATTTAAAATATGTCCTTGTATATATAGGTTCCTTTAAAGATAAATGTTGTTACGTAAGCATGTTTTCAGTTTGTATAAATGATTTTGTTCTGCTTTTGTATTTGGTGTTGAGGATTGAATCCAGGTCCTTGTGCATGCTAAATACATGCTCTACCCCTGAACGAGATCCTTGACCCTACTTTTGTTTTCACCAGTGTACTTACACGATCTTTCCACTATGTTAAATATATACCCCACCCCCCAAATCTTAGCAGTATACTATAGTTTTTAATTTAATTTCAAGGTTTACATTTTACTTTAATATCTGATCTGTCTGGCATTCATTTTTTCTGTGTATTCAGAGTTAGGAGTATGATCTTTCTTCTATTTAAACTAAATTTACTAAATATTTACACTATGAAATAATTTTTTTCTGTACTGACTTTATTTTTATAATGTATCAATTTCTCTGATTGTGAATCTGTTTTTGAGAATACTCAGTTACATTAGTTCCATTGTTCTTATCTGTTCATAAGTTTTTCTCTGGAGTATGTCAAATTTCTGGGTTGTCAAGTCTTCCTCTCCTTGTTTTTCTGTTAAAAGTTAACCTTCAGCAAACACTGATGTAGACTTGTAATCCCAGTTATTTTGCAGGCTGAATCAGAGCATCACAAGTTTGAGGCTAGTTTAGGCCATTTACTAATAGTCTGCCTCAAAAAAAAAATGCTGGAGGAAGATGCTTGGGATATAACTTGGTGGTGAAAGTCAAGTAACTTGGTATTCTTGGACATTTAGCTTTTCATGTTATTTTTATAATATATTTGACTTCCTAAAAAATTCTGCTCACCTGGCAAGCATTAGGTTGTGAGTTCGATCCCCAATACCCCCCCAAAAAAATTCCTGCTGAAATTTTAATTGGAATATCACTGAACCTTTACTAAAGGATATCTTCCAAATGTAATGAAATTTAGCTTGGAATTGTTAGGAAGAAATGGCCATTTGAGGAAGTGAGGGGATTCTAGACATTCTTAACTTTTTAAAAAGGAAAGCTAGGACCTTGAAGTTTAAAATGAATCTTGAGAAGATCAGGGAGTGCCTTATATAGTACAGTAGCAGAGGGACATAAGAAAAAGTCTGTGGGGCAGCTCCCATATTCGTATTTTTTTTTTAATTTAAATTTTCTGTAGTCATAGTCAGACAGGCAGCCTACATATGAGATGAGATGAAATTCAGGGTAAAGCTTTGTGGCTGTAGAGTGGCATCAACTGTACTTCCAACGTACAATTAACAACCTGTCAAAAAGTCTGTTCATCCTGGCATTTTACAGTGTATGAGCTATACTTGCAACATGTATAATAAGTTTGTTTATGCTGTAAAAAATGCTCTTAAAATTATGAAAACATTAATATTTCAGTTAAAATGGGCAAAGAAAATGAATTACAGTTCTAGAAGATAAAATTGTTATCACAGCAGTTTGATAATAATAGAAATTGTGTGTATATGTATTGTCCAGTAGAAAAAGAATGATAATACTTTGTGAAGGTTTGTGTCCTCAAGTACCACTCTGATAAAGTGAGAATGTTGATTGGTACCTTTTGGGAGTATAATTTGATGATATCTGTGACATTTAAGAAAATGTAATAAGAGGCTACATAAATTTGAGCAATAAAACTTGATGGTCCATTATACTTGTTTCGTCTACTTTTATATACTGTAATCTGTAATAAAAAGGAAAAAATGTACGTATTCCTTGCTACAGAACATATTTTATATTGTAGTTGGAAATGTAAAAGAATGACTATTATTGCTTGTGGTGGTAAAAGAATGGAAACATTCTGAATATTTCTCAACTAGGTAATTGTTAGAAAGTAGTTTAGCTGGTGATAAAAAGAACAGGGGCGGGGTGGGGAATAGCTGCCGCTATTGACCTGTATCTCTGGCTCGTACATATTTTTAGTGAGATAGCAGTCTCACTAAGTTGTCTAGGCTGGCCTCAAACCTGTGATCCTCCAACCTTCCTCTCCCAAATACCTGAGACAGTATAGGCTTGCACCACCATAGCTGGCCCGAACGATTTTTATAGCTCTTACTTTAAACTTACACAGATGGCGTCATGGCAGCCTCTGTTGTATTCCTACAGTCTTGTTTGAAGTCCTGTATTGCTTTCATTGTTTTCTTTTGATTTTGTTTATTCTATTCTGTTTTATTTGGTTGTGTTATACCTGAGGGTATGGGCAGTTATTTTGAAGATAACAAGAGGCATTTTGGTAGCCATTATTGATTTCCTTTCATCTTGTTTTGAAGTCTTGTATTATGTTCATTGTTTTGTTTTGATTGACTTTTCTATTTTGTTTTGTTTGTTTTTATTATGTCTGATGATATGAACAGCTACTTTGAAGATAACAGGATGCATTATGGTAGCCACTGTGGTATTCCAATTGCCTTGTTTTGAAGTCCTGTGCTGCCTTCATTGTTTTGTTTTGATTGGTTTTCTTCTGTTCTGTTGTGTTTGATTTTATTATGCCTGATAGTGTGGGAAGTTATTTTGAAGATAGCAAGGGGCAACATGGTAACCGTTGTTGGTTTATCTTTATTTTGTTTTGAAGTCTTGTATCACATTCTTTGTTTTGTTTTGATTGAATATTCTGTTTTATTTTGTATTTGCTTTATTCTCTTAAAAAAAAAAACTTACACAGATGGGAGTTACATTGTCCAGGACATGCTACGTGATCAAAATATATGATGACTGTTTAAATTTTGAAAAATTTATTACAGTAAAAGATGGTGCCATTAATCCCTCTTGGCTTTGAACAGTTTGTTGTTCTTGCCACTTTGTGAAGTAGTTTTGGAAGTCTGTTCTGAGTGTCTATGATATGTGACTAAAAATACGGTGATACTGCTGCTGTGTGCCATCCATTGAAAAGGTAGGCTTGTGAAAACATTACAATGTTTCCTTATGCATCTTATTCACTGGGTCTGGCACTATGCATCTTCTGGCTCTTCCTCAAAGTGAAAATGACCATGAAAGGAGTATACATTTTGAGTGGATTCAGTACATCTAGGCAGTCATGACAGTACAAATAGACATTTGTGACAAAGGACTTCCAGAACTACTTCATAAAGCAGCAAGAATGATGGGGTAAGTTCCGTTCAAAATGAGGGCATATTTTTAGCTGGATTAATGGCAATGTGTTTTTTACTCTAATACTTTTAAAAAAATAAACTTTCACTGTATATATTGATCATGTTATGTATATTGTTTTGTGAGAAAAGATACAGAAAATAGTACATATCTGATATTATACTTTTGGTTAAAAGATATGAATTGCATCTATCTGTATATGTAGTATATACCTAAGAAAAACCAGGATTTAAAAACTGCTTTTGTGTGGCAAGATAGCACAGGTAATTTTTACTTTTAACTGTGTTTTATGTTATTTTACCATGAGCATATTTACCTTTGCAATCCAAAAGGGAATAATAAATTTTAAAATTAGAAAATTGCCTCCTAGTAAAAGTCACATTCTAGAAAGAAGGGAACTAATCAGTGATATGGGAAAATTGAAGGATTTAAATAGTTGGGAATATGTACAAAGGTGTTTTTCTTGGAAAGGTTTGATTTATGGTTTGGGTCATTTATCTTTTTATTGTTTTATTTTCTGTAAGATTTCTTTGAGTAGAAAAATGAAAGATAATGCTTTTGCAAATGATTTATTCTTTTTATGTGATCTTTATATTTAGGTAAAAGATTGGTATGTATCCACTTTAGATATGAATCAGTCTGTTGTTTACTTAGAGCAGAACTGAGATTATTTGTGCATATAGTTACTGTGGGAAAAAAATTTAAATGTAGATTTTTCTTGATTTGAACTTTATAAATTCATCATAAGTGTTCCTCTTCTATATACCAGTACCCTATGTAGAACATTGTATGTAAGCTCTTATAGATATCTCTGTTTTTAGTGGAGGTTGGGGGTGGGTAGGTTGCGGTGGGTTGAAGAATAAGTAGGAAAGGTTATAGAATTAGAGACAGTAAGTTACAACTTTTCTCCAGAGGTTTGGCCATGAGTGGTGGGAAAAAAAAAGGGAGAAAATAGTGGAAAGAAAACATAAAGTCTCAAGAAAATTTTATTCTCCTCCTTGCCCACATTTTTGGAAGTTTTTCAGCATAGTTAAACACCATAGTTGAAGGTATCCGAAGAAAAAACATTCACTAAATGCTAGCTCTTGTTTGGTACTTTCTGACCTTTGTCAAGTTATTTTGTCTTGCAACTTGTAGTTTATACATACAAAAAGTAACTAAATTTTTCTTTTTCTTTTTGAGACAGGGTCTTGCTATGCAGTTCAGGCAGACCTTGAGCTCACTTTGTAGCCCAGGATGGTCTTGAACTCACAATGATCCTCCTGCCTCAGCCTCCCAAGTGCTGGGATTACAGGTGTGCACCACCACTCCTGGCAGTAACTGTAAATTTTCATCTCCAAAAATGTCTCCTCCATAGCAGTACACTTGAATATTAAATTACCTCTGTACTTGTCAACCCTGGCTCAAAAAATGATGGGCGAATGGATATGCAAATGCTTAATGTAGGGCCAAGGCATATAGTAACCTTACTTAACTCTCACAGAGGCATGGCTCTGAATAGGAATAAAAGATAAAGTGGCAGAACGAAGCATAAGGAATTAAGACTTTTATTGGGTCAGATCTCCCTCACAAACACAATACACCAGAAATACTAGCAGAAGCAGGGTAGAAACAGGGCAGTGGTGGTGAACCTGTGACACACATGCCGCAGCAGACTGTATCATTGGAAGCTCTAATGATGCCATCGCTGCATTAGGGGATGGGAAAGTAAAAATGCTTGATGAATATAAGGGCAACTACTGTGTAATATTAGTCGAAGTAAGTCAGGAGTAAGAAAACAACAACAAAAATCCAGATCTTGCTATCATGAAAAAGGGATACTTTTGACAAAGCGGTAGCAGACCATGTGAAACTGTCTGGAAATATTTGCAATTTTTATTTATTTATTTTTGTATATATTTTGCTCCAGAATTGGAAGATTCTGGGTCTTTAGCACAATACCCTTGGTATTTGTTGTGGTCACTTCTCACTCAAGTTAATTCTGTTGTTGAGGCATGGTTAATTATTTTAACTGGAGGGATACAGAATCTCTCAAATCACTTTTTTTTTTTTTTTTGTCTTTTTGAGACAGGATCTCACTATTCAGTTTGGGGCTGGCCTTGAACTCACTTTGTAGCCCAACCTGGTCTTGAACTTGCAGCAATCCTCCTGTCTCAGCCTCCCAAATGCTGGGGTTGCAGGTGTGTGCCACCATGCCCGCCTTCAAATCACTTTCTTAAAAACTTTTTTAAAAGTTACTTGTCAGTAGAGTCATTTTCATACTGTGATTTAAAGGTGTTAACTCATTTCAATGTCTATAAAAAGAAGGTTCTTTGGCCTTGAAACATTCCTGCTGATAGAATTATTTGTGATATTTCTTTCGTTTTTCAAAATTCTCTGGCATTCATCCTGTCAAAACATTTAACTCTTCTAATCATAGTACTAAAGTGCCCTTTTCCCATAACTGACTGTAACAATAATAAGGGACAATATATATTCCTTTTATTTAAAACAGTAATTCTCAGAATCTGATCAGTGGACCCTTTCAGGACTTCTGTAAGATTAAAACATACTTTGTTTTGTTTGCTTGTTTTTTGAGATGAGAATCTTGTTATGTTTTCAGTCTTTAACTCTTGGGCTCAAACTATCATCTTGCCTCAGCCTCCTTGAATAGCTAAGATTACAGCACATCCAGGAGGGGCTTTTTTTGTTTGTTTTGTTTTTCCTTGTTTGCCTTGTTTACATTTGTATAAATGTTGCAGAAACAGGGTTAGGTAAAATGGCTTTGTGTTTTAGCATCAGTTGAGGCAGTGGCATCAGACTATCCCTATGATGAGATGTAATTGAAATACTTGGTGAATATTTCAACTTTTAAAAATTACAGTAAAAGACACATTGCCATTATTTACCTTCAAAATAATTCTTCTAACACGCCCATAATTCTTGTCACTTTCTGAAGCAGTTCTGAAAGTCTTCTTTTGTGTGTCTTTACAAGGTATGATCAAAAGTACGGTGAATGCTGCTGCCAAGTGCTGCCCAATGGAAAGGTAGGCTCATAAAACCATTATGATATGTCCTCACTGACCTTGTTTACTGGTTCTGGCACTGTTTAACTTCTAGCTCCTTTCCACAGTCAAAATGACCATGAAAAGTAAACATTTTGAATCCATTCAGAACATTTAGCCAGCCATAACAGCATAACTAAAGACACTCATGAAAGAGGACTTCAGAAAACAAGATGGGATACGTGTGTTTGAAGTGAATGAGAGATTTTTGAGGGAGGGTTAATGACAGTGTATCTTTTAATATAATAAATAAAAGTTTAAACTGGGCGTGGTGGCACATACCTGTAATCCTAGCACTTGGTAGACTGAGGCAAAAGGATTGATGTGAGTTTGTGGCCAGCCTGGGCTGCAGAGTGAGTGAGTTCAAGGCTAGCCTGAACTGCATAGTGAAATCCTGTCTCAAAAAGGCCAAAAAGAAAAGAAAAAATTTGAAATTATTTACTGCATTTTTCAGTGACACCTTCATTTCTTCAATGTCACATACTATCATAGTAGAAAAATATAAAATAAACACATGTACAAAATCTTACTTCACTTATGACGATTCTTGGTGAAATAGTAAAAATTATTAAATGTGGACTTGAGTTGAGATTTTTAATATGTGTGATGAAATAGGAAGTCTGTATAAGATATTTGTGCCATTGTTGAAATTACCAGCTATTTCATGGAATACTATTTTTACTTGAAGCAGTGAATCCCTTGTGTATATTGCAGATACTTTCTTGATGTGAGAGACTTTTACACTTTTTATACTTTTATTTAAGCATTTTTGGTTTTCTTTATTCCAGTGGGTTTGAGTTAACATCTTGTGTTGTTTCTTTAATACAGTTTTTTGGGGTTTTTTGGGTACTGGGAATTGAACTCAGGACCTTGCGCTTGCCAGACAGGCACTTGTGTCTCTGAGCTATATCCTTGGCCCCTTTAATATAGTTCTGCTCCTGCCTATCTCCTTTATTTTGTTTTTGTCAAATATACTACATTTCCATATGTTGTAGGCCTAATAGTACGATTATATACTTTGTATATTTGCTTTAGAGGAAATGTGCACTCATAGTTCTTTATAATTAGTTACCTTTAATGTTTGTGTGTGCAGGTGTGTGGATGTTTGAATTTCTTTCTGCATTTAGTTACTTTCTGCCTTAAGAATTTTAGGAATTGGGCATAGTGCTAAATTCCTGTAATTCCAGGAACTTGGGAGGCTTAGACTGGAGCATCCCAAGTTTAAGGCCAGCCTGGGCAATTTAGAATAATTCTTTTTCCAAAAAAGGGGGATAGGTTTGGCTGGGGATGTACTTCAGTTCTAGTGCTTATAAGCTGATAAGAAGTACAGTTTTTATTTGAAAATATCTATTTCAGTTTTGAAAAATAGTTTTGCTACATATAAAATTCTTGGTTGGCAGGTTTTTCTTTTTATACTTTGGCTACTGTTTTCTTCTCATCATTGTTTCTGATAAGCAGTCATCTGTTGATCTTACTAAGATTTTCTTACGTATTATAAATAATTTTTCTGTTGCTGCTTTCAAGGTTTTATGTCTTGCAGCATTTTTACTACAGTGTGATTTAGTGTAGATCTCTTTATATTTACTGTACATGAAGTTTGTTAAACTTCTTAGATATGTAGATGAATGCTTTCAGTAACTTAGGTAAGGCCTTTGTTGTTATTTCTTTGGGTACCTTTAAAATATATTTCTTTCAATGCTAACTTCCCCTTCCTCTGAAACACTACCTTTTTTACCTTTAAGAAAATTGGTGGTAGGCTGGGAGCTTAGCTCAGTGACGTAAGCACCTGCCTGGCAAGGGCGAAGAGGTGAGTTTGATCCCTGGTACCAAAAAAAAAAAAAAAAGGGGCCGGGGATTTAGCTCAGTGGCATAAGCACCTGCCTGGCAAGCTCAAGGTAATGAGTTGGATCCCTGGTGCTGAAAAGAAACAACAAATTGGTGGTGGTATGTTAATGCTGTTTGTGAAATGATACGGCATGAGCCATAACTTTTCAGCGTATCATTTTGAGGTTCCTTTTTTCTTAAAAAGTAAATGCTCTTATAATGCACTTTATATTTGAATGTGATGTTGTGAAATTGTTGGGTCTTGATGTTTTAAAAACTCTTGGTCTGCATTTTTGAAGAATTGTGATATTCATTCCAAGATAAAAGAGGCGATGTTCAATAGTGATTCTCTGTAGTGGAGCCATGACTGCTCTTCTAATGAGTGAATATATTGTTCTACCCTCACCCCATAGTTAATGTGTCTTAACTGCATATGGCATAGTCAGGAGATTAAGGCTTAATTTGCTTATTTTTTTATCTAAACCCAGTCATGAGATTCAAGTTATAATGGAGGTCTCCCTGTTTCAACTTAATAAATGTTGTTTGATAACAGTTGCCGAAATATGTCATGTTGGCTTGGTTGCTTAGGGTAGGCAATGGATAAATAGTGTGAATTGCTATAATTTTATTTTAATCTTACTTAGAGAATATTTGTTACTTGAGGTATTTGTTGTGTTTCCTACAGTTTAAGGTTTTTAACAACTTAATTGTTTTGATTATGTTAAAATGGAATTGATATAAACACTTACTAGTAAGTCTTACATTTGGTCTTCTATTCCCTAAACAGAGACTCTACAGGGTCAGGTAATTCACTGGTCCACAAGCGGTCTCCTTTACGTCGAAACCAAAAGACCCCAACATCCTTGACCAAGCTGTCTTTACAGGATGGACAAAAAGCCAAAAAGCCAGCATGTAAATTTGAAGAGGGTCAGGATGTCCTAGCTAGATGGTCAGATGGCTTGTTTTATCTTGGAACTATCAAAAAGGTAAGTTATTTTAATAGAATATATTTCTGCAGTTTTTTGTACTAAACTTTGTAAATCTTTAATTTCATATTTAAAATTTTAAGAGATTACCATTAAATATATTTATTTGTATTGCAGATAAACATATTGAAACAGAGCTGCTTCATCATATTTGAAGACAGTTCTAAATCCTGGGTTCTCTGGAAGGACATTCAAACAGGCAGGTGCTACTATCTCT
>RJWT010034895.1:0-13601 GCA_004365215.1 Cuniculus paca
GATTAAAAACAAATGACAGTGATCTCTAAGTGTCCCTGGACAGTGGCCACCCCTCTTAGAATGCTGTATGTATATTCATTTCTCTTGGCTAAGAATTCTCTTGTTCATTTTCCTGAACCTATCTGCCTTTTGCTTCTATATCCTCTTCTGTAGAATCTTTCAGCATCATTTTTAATATTCACTAAGGTAACTTGCTGACTCGGCTCTTCACACTCGAAATGCCAGAGTTTCAGCAAGACAGTTTTTGAAATAAAACTGGAAGCACATGATAAATTGAATGCTGGCCACCCCGTTCCCTAAAGACATTTATTGCACATGTCTGATAGTTGCCATGCTATTGATCAAGCTCCTCCAGTTCTGTCCAGATGTTAAAAAAAAAGTCTAAATGGCTAATGGAGAGCTCACTGAAGAAAGTTGAAGATTTAAGGAATCAGTGAGCTAAATAAAGAGCTCCTTCTAGTAAGAATTTTGGAAGAAGTGCCAACTTTTGTTAGTTGATTTTCTTGAGTCACGGCAGATTCACAGAACATTTTAACATTACCTTATGCATGTGAGGCCTGGTCCCCTTTGGCACAATTGGTACAAGTATAAACCCTCTTCCATTCAGTATAATGAAAATATAATGTACTTATTACGAGAATTTTTTTCTTATTTGGAATTTCAAATCCACTGTTATTTTCCTCTATTAGCGACTAGTGGTCCTAGAACTTCAGGTGTTTGTTTAAATATTTGTATCCACCCCAAGACTAGAAAAAGCTATGAGGGCAAGAATTGAGTTATGAAAACCCTTTAAGTAGCCAAAATAAAAATGTTCAACAACAGAGTTGAATAAGCAGAAGAAAGAATTAGCAAACTTAAAGACAGGTCATTTGAAATCATTAAATCAGGTGAGAAAAATTTTAAATAAATTGAAAAAAATTAATTAAACCCAAAAGACTTATGAAGCACCATGAAATAGAACAATACAAGAATTATGGGAATTCTACAAGGAGAAAAAAGAGTCAGAGAATAAATTTGAAGAATGGCAAAAAAAAAAAAGTTACATTTTAGGAAGGAAATGGATATACAAATTCAAAAACTAAACAAACTCCAAATAAGATAGATAAAAGATAAACAGCCCATTAGAAAGATTATACATCATGACCCAGTGGGATTCAAGGAAGTATCAGCATACTCGATGAATGAATGAATGAATGTAATACACCATATTAACAAAGTCAAGAATGAAAACCACAATCTTCACAATTGGTGCTGAGAAGCATTTGACAAAATGCATGCGCTTTTCTGATGAAAATGCTCAATAAGCTAGGGACACAAGGCAGGTACTTGTGTCATTTACGAAAACTCCATAGAGAACATTATACTCAAAGATGGAAAGTTGAAAGCATTTTAGACTTCGGCTCTATACACATTTTAGTTTAAAAGGAAGGGGAAGCTTACCAGAAAATATTATCAGTTCTCTGAATTGTTTTTTGGGGGATTGTCATAGAAAAGCAGACAACCTACCAGTACTCCTTAAAAAGGCTACATAGGAAAAGTTTTAGAGAACTGTAAGGCAAGAACCGACTATGCTCCCCTTTTGACAGAGCAAATATTGATATACACGCCAGTCCTTCTTTATGCAGGTTAATTTGAAGTGCTTTTGTGCTTTCAGGTTAGGGGGGAAAGCTGCCAAAGTTCTAGACTGCTCTTATTCCTCTAATTAGTTCCTAATTGGGGATGTTATTATGCTGCTCCTTAAAATGCAAAGAAGTCTGTTGCAGCTGTAAAGGTCTGTGTTCACCATTCAAAACCTCTCTGGCCTGAAAGGATGATAAACTCTTTACTGCTTTCCCTGAAGAGAGTGATTGGTTTCCTGTTTGTAGTCTATTGTGCTGTTGGTAAATCCTAGGTTTTTGTTTTATGTGCATAAATCAGAATAGGAGAGATTGGTTTCTAGTTTAATCAGTATTTCTCCTGGAAGCCTTTAGGGCCCCTTGGAGAGCTGTTAATCCAATCTGTTGGGTAGTGTATGGCACAAGTAAAGAAGCAGATTACTAAAACAACATCCATGAGTGGTGGGACTGGATGATGTATAGACTTCACCTGATCTGGAATCAAAGCCTATAATAAAGTTTACAGTTTATAAAACACAGTCTTAAAATATTTATGTGGCTCTGTAGGTGAATTGGATCTGTTTTTCAACTCTGCATGCAATCACACTGTACAAAAACACTGACCTTTATAAAGCAAAAACAGAGCTTGTACTAAGCTGTTCAATAAATTTGATTCTCTATGTGAATGGAGATTTAATGCTTTGGGAAGAGATTGGTAGGGGTAAGGAAAGGTAAGGGAGAAGTTAGCTCTCCTAATACAGAGACAGCAATGGGGCTTCTGCATTATTATAAAACATTGATTATCCTCTAAGGTAGCACGGTCCAACAGAAAGTTATACAATGATTCAAATATTTCATATGTGTGCTATTCAAGATGATAGTCAACTTATTGCACACAGCTGCTGAGCACTTGAAATGTGACAATATGATGAAAAATCTGAATTTTAAATTTCATTAAATTTAAATTTATTTATCACACTTGTAATTCCACACTTGTAATCCCAGCACTCAGGAGGCTGAGGCAGGAGGATTGCTACAAATTGGAGGCCAGCTTGGATCACATAGTGAATTCAAGGCCAGAGTAAACTACATAGAGAGACCATGTCTCAAAAAACAAAAACAAAACAAAACAAAACAAATTATATGAATTTAAATATAAGCAGCCACAAGTGACCAGTGACTACCGTATTGAGCAATGTAGCTTTAAACACTGATTTAAATGTTTGAATTTACTGAATTCTTTATGAATGTGTGGAAAGCTAAGCTACTCTTCTACTTAGAAAAATGCTTAATATAAGCACACACTTTGCAGGTGTTCCCAAATGCTCTGAGACACATCTGTGGACTCAATTTTTTGTGGGCCCTGATGACTTCCAAATTTTGAAATGAGACATTGTGTTTAATTATGATCACAAAAATGTGTGTGAAACATATTAAATAATAATAATAATAATAAAATGTATTTCCTTACCTGTAAAATGAGCCTGTTAATAACATCCACCTTGTATAGATGTTGCAGGAACTAAATGAAAAAAATCTTCACTTTTAGGTTAATAATTGAGTCTGCAAAAAAATTATACAACCATTTCATGTTATACCAGTCAGGGTTCAGTCAGCAAAGCAATGCTCAAAATTGGCATATAGGATGGGAATAACAGCTTACCTGAATATGGGAGGAGGTAAAGAAGGGAAGGTCTAGAAGAAAAAGTGGGAAGATAGCAGAAAGCCACCAACCATGTTTGGCTGAAGCACTGATACGTGTAAAAAAATTAGTGCTTTCTGGAAAATTCTAGAAGCAAAATAGCACTGGACATCTAAATGAGCTTGGAAGGGAGAAGTTCTAGGGAGTTAACTGCCCCTTCTTAGGAAGCTTTTACATATGCATCACTAGGGCTTTTGTGCAAGTAAGTGTCAAGTGCCTGGCAGTGGGCTTGGGGTAACTTAGTTGACAGCACCAGAAACTAGAAAGACAAGATGGATTTTGAGTGAGAGGACAGTGAAGATGAATAGAGTTTACTGGACACTTTTGGTCTGCTGTGCTACTATCTGACCACCAAAGTTGTTGCAAGAAAAGTGCCTCTGTATTCATTTCTGTCTTCCAATCTTTATACATATTCATCTATAGCCAAAATTATTCTGTAACTACACGAGCAAGGAAAGGAATTCCAGAAAACACAGCTTCCAATCTTAAGCCTAGTTGAAAAGATGTATCTAAGCATGTGATGAAGTTTTTTAATATATGATTTTGATTTTATCATTTATAAATGACAATGATCTACAACTTATTTACAAATGATTTGATAAATAATTAGACACATATCCCTTTTATTTTATAAATGATTTTCAGAATGCTCTGTGAGTGGCACAAGAATCCTTAATGAGAGGTCATAATCAGAAAACAAGTTGTCTGATTCTCAGTACACAGAGAGTTCTTTCTACCTCTACAGGAGCTGACAAAGATGCCCTGAAGCATTTTTATTGCTCTCAGTCTTATGTCGATGAGAGAAGATAAAGGGCTGAATAACATCTAAAGACAGCTCACTTTTCTATTCAAAGACAGTGATTCAAGTGGAACTGGCCAAATGATCACTGGAATATGCAGAAAAAACCTTAAGGCTGAATTACTCATAGGATTTTTTTATGTCTCTGTGGATTGCGAGCCTTTGGCAAAAAATCAGGTATATCTTTATAAAATAAAGCATTAGTATACCTTCCTGGCAAGCATGACTGAAGGAATGTGCTGTTCTCACACTTACCCATTGTGCCACATACACCACAGAAAATACATCAGTAGCCATTTTTTTTTGTGACAAACTTAGCAAAATAATGGTGTGGAAGCAAATGAAGTGCAAAAGAATTATTTATGTAATGGGGACATTTGTTCTCATAAATTGTCAAATTATATATAGCTGCTGACATGTTAGGTTTTCCTAAGGCTGTGCTCTCTGCTTTCATCAACTTTATGTATGATTTATGAAGGCAGATGCATCAGATAGAAAAATGATAAAGAAAATGTGATTTGCCTACAAACAGAATCCAGAGATAAGCTTGAGTTTTAAAATAATACTGAATCAGAGGCCTGGGATGTAGCTCAATGGCACAGCACTTGCCCGGCACCAAGAATACATACCTAAATAAATAAATAAATAAATAAACAGAATCAGAAGGAATAACGAAATAATGATATAAAAATTATCTTTTTACACCAAAAAATAATTGAAATTGACATACGACATGCCTCACACACGCTCATCACAGAAACTTTATGACAGTGATATTATAATGCTTTTCTTTGCACAAAAAAAATTGAGACTCCACAAATCCAAGAACTTATTCATATTTTTGTCTAGACCAGTGGTGAAGATATGATGAGTTTGCTCAATTCTCAATCTATAAATAAATTTATTATTAAGGTCATCTAAAATATGTATCTAGCCTTAAACTAGACTATAGCTTAGAATATTTCAGTCTTACCTCAATCATATACTATGCTTAATTCTAAATAAAAATAGAGAAGAAATTGTCAAAAGAAGTTCGAATAAATTACAATGAAATTGGAGGGTGAAAGAGAAATCTGGTTATTAGCCGCACTCCTTCAGCAGTACGTACCACCATGACTACGCTTCATTAAGTGCATGATCAAGTTAAGCTCGTCACTGATTAATGTTTTTCTGTATTTCTATGGAGACAATTAACACAGGCATCTGTACAATTATTTTACTTCTTCGGCCCCACCTATACCTTGAAGAGATGTTGAGTTACTATGAGGCTCTGTTCAAATAACTGCTATTTTTAAATATAGATATATTTCTAACTAATAAAATGATTCTGCACATAGAATGGAATGTTTCATGTGGAAATGATCAATAATCAATCATTTCTGGAAATCTTTACCTTCCTGTAATCTTCATTAAGCTAATCTAACCCCAATTATTTGGTAACCCAAGCTAGAAACCTGACACATTGAATTGTATAGCAAAGGTGGGATAGCCTGAGTTTGAATTTAGCTTTGCATGACTCTTAGTAATCTTGTCTATTAGTGCCTGAACTTCTTCATGTCTAACAAATCATACTGTATCATACATTCCAAGATACTAGTGAGGATTAAATGAGTTCACACATATACACTGTTTAGATTTCAATAAATTCATACCTTTGATTCTCTCCCTTGTGTGCCTTATGTTTAATTTATAAGCAGATCCTTGTATTTCTTCACATAAAAACATTTGCTGGCCATCTGAGATCAAATTCTCATTGCTTCCTGCCTTACAACAGATAAAACTTTTCCCCCTGGTGTCTACAAACCTCTCAACTGTCTATCTCCAATCTTCACATGTAACATATCTAATTAATCTACCGTCTATTCTGGTTCTACTATGAACCAGGGTTTTTTGAAATCGTAAATCAGATCTTGCAGAATGAATCTCAGACCCAGAGAGTATCTACTCAGGCAAAATATGAATGGAAGAGCTTTCAGGGATGGGACAAGTTCACTTGCAACAGAAAGTATATTTCTTCTACATTGCCTATTCACTGTCATTTAAAGCTTTTATTTCTCCTTCATTCATCAAAAAAATTATGCATAACTTTAAATACAGACTTTCTAGGATTGGAAATAATAAGATTTAAAACCAAAGGTCTATATTTTAGCACTAGATATACCATATTCTAAATATAAGTTTCAAATAACTTACACTTTCTAAGCATAAGATTAAAAAGAAGATAAAGGTAATGTTCAATTTGCAGTATTGTATAGAAACTTTAATGAGATAATATAAACAAAAAATGTACTATGGATGATTATACCAGACACATTCAACTTGAGGCCAACCAGTCACATATGGCCTTGGTCAGTCAGTAACATGGTACTGTAAAATCATAAATTTTTAACATTATTATACGATTTTAAGCAATGTTGTTTATGACTCACTTGCAAGGTGGTGAGTGTGACTTGCATACGTAGCAATGGAATATTGTGTAGTGGAAGGCTAATTCCACCTCCTGTGCCTGCCACATACAATCAGTCAAATAATACAGATGTATCAGAAGTTACAAGTCCTTGTGCAGCTTGGAGAGTGAAATGCAATGATTACTAATAATAGTATTTCAACCTATGTACATATTTGTGCACTTGTGAATATGGTGATTTATTATTATTAGTTAGACATACTAAGTTTTCTTAATTATTAAACTTGGACTCCTGTTATTTCATTTTAATTTTTAATAAAATATAAGACAGGCAGTTTTGTTACTTATATATACTAAACATACTGTGCTATTTTATATGCATCCCAAAACTGCTCCTCTTTTCAAAGTGGCCTGGGTAAACCAGAGTTGGATATTCATTGGCCATTATTATTCCCTTCTAAATTTTGTTGAAAAGGGGATTATTTTCTCCAAGCTGTCTGTGTGAGTCGGGTTTCCTTTAGTGAGAAAATCAACTTAATAAAACTTAAAAAGGAAAGATTTGCCTTTCAGTGTTAGGGGTTTCTGTCCTCCCTGATTAGTTGGCCCCACTGTTTTTGGGTTAGGGACAAGAAAAATCAGACTTTTGTCTGTGGTAATTGTTGAACATCTGATGTTGAAATATTTTTTAGGCAATAACCTTGTGCAGCAGCAACAAGGTTTGCTCTAGTTAGTATTTCCATTGTTTTACATTTATGGAGTCTGTATGGCGTGTGTCTAGACGTCCCCCCAAAGCCTCACTGGTGGGGCTTTTTCAGAGATGGCTGGATCTAGGGTATGTGATGCTGGGATTGATTCACGGTACAATACTAGGATCAAGGGTGCTAGGATTAAGGGTGTAAGTATTATTGGCCTTAAGTAACCTGGATAAGTTATAAGGAATAGAAAGAGCTTTGGTCGCGCCTTGTTTCTTTGTTGCCTCTTGCCTGACATGAGCTGTTCCTCCTCTGGGATGCCTGTCGGCCATGCCACCCTGCCTTGGAGCCAGCCAATTATGAACTGAAATGTCGAGGTATTTTGTATCGGCAATGAGAAAAGTAACTAAGACAGAGTTTTTTTACAAACTACCTGAAAACACTGAATATGTTTTAGGACCATGACAATCCTCCAAAATATATACCCCAAAGGTTCTTCACACGAATACCTTCCTACCCACTCCTCTCATTGTTATCCTCCAGTTTGCTGTAAAACTACTCGTGAATAACACACAGCTTTCTGACTTTCCTATCATTTAAGTCCCCAGGGCTTCTTGAGAAAAATGCAGAGTGTTGATAAGAGCACTGGGCCATTCTGGATCTGAGCCACAGCACTTATATTTACTAGTTTAAAGAGTTAGGAGAAGTTATAACTCTTCTGAGATTTGGAATACGTCAGGAATATATTTACTTTCCACAATTGTTAGAACACAATAATATAGTGTAGTTAGAATTTTTAAAGCTGAAAACTATTTCAGACACACACACACACACACACACACACACACACACACAATCTTTATATGTACATGTCTTTAAAAATTGAAACTTTCTCTTATCAGTTTCTCAACAAATTGTTTTTCCTGTTACCATCCAGTCTTTAACCACACAAAATATATCATGCACATGTGTATAAATATACTATAAAAGACACACAGATATACATACATTTTTCTGCTAAAGCAAACAAGAAACACTCAAGAATCTCATTGCTGTAGTCCTAGACAGTGGTGTCAAATCATGGCAGGCATGTTACTTGTTTTTTTCTTTTAAGACAAAAGATGTTAATGTATCAGTTGTTGTTCTAAAGAAAAGCCTCAGTATTCAGGGTTAGTTGCAGTGTTGGCACTTTGCGACAAATAAGTGGGTTTTGAATTTCAGTTTGGGCGCTCCTCTCTAAAGAATTCGCCATCACTGTAGCATGTAAACTCATAGTGGGTCTGGAGGCAAATTAGGCTAGTTAATCAACCCTAAGGACTAGTTTAAGCTAACAGCTTATGGCATACTCTGCATCATTCCAATCTGTCTTTGTAGTCATATCCCTTTCTCATCTCTTTTGTGTCTTTTGTATGAAGTCTTCTACCTCCTCCTTTTAAGGATATATGTAATTGCATTAAGGACCACCTGAAATAATTGAGTCTGCCTGTGTAGTTCTGTCTGTATATTTGGAAATACTTCAAATTGACATCCATGTGGAATGTGATGCTTACTAAAGGACAGTTAGGAAAAACAGTGACTTTGAAGGCTATCTGTGTATTATAAGGTGTCAATGGAGACTAAAACATGCATCCAAATTTAGAGTTCAAGGCCGGGGATTTAGCTCAGTGTTGTAAGCACCTGTCTGGCAAGCACAAGGTCATGCGTTTGCTCCCTGGTACAAATAAACAAACAAATGAACAAACAAATAAATTTAGAGTTCAAACCAACTAAAAACTTTTGGGATGAGAGTTACACAGGTAGATTTTTTTACTCTCTGCTCCTAGGGCATAATACTTCTGCCACCTCCACTCTCAGCCTTGTTATTTTTTCATTTAGCTATAAAGAATAAATAATTTTACCCTTTCAATAGTTTTATTCAATAAAAGTTGAATTCTAATGGCTTTTAGTTAAAAAGTATGAAAATTCTTTGTGATTTATTAGAAAGAAGGGAGTAAATAAAAGTTAGTTTTTTAATCTCCATTTTTTCAAATCTTCAATATGCAAAAATAAAACATTATAATATTTCAGTGAAAAGGTTAACCTTTCTGTAAATATGATCTTTTGTTCCAGAACTTCCATTGATATAATTGATAAATCAAAATGTCTTTATTTAAAGGTTCGAACATGATGTTTTGATTTGTATAGATATTGTGAAATGATTACTCAATCAATCTAATTAACACATCCATAAAGTCATATTCCTCTTTTACCTTTTCTTCATCTGTCCATGGATTCTGGGTCTTAGCTATTTTGAATAATGCATTACATTGATTTCATGTTCTTTGGCTACATACGTAAAAGTAACAGTGCTGAATCATATATAGAAGTTCTATATTTAAATTTTTAAGAACCCTCTGTAATGCTTTCCATAGTGGCTGTACCATTTTATGTTCCCATTAAATATAAACAAGTATTCCATTTTCTCTATAAGTTTACTGATGCTTATATTTTTCTTTTTGATAATGACTATAATAATAGGTGAGGGGAGTTTTTCATCATAGTTTTAATTTGCATTTTCTGATGATTGGTAGTTTTGCGCACATTATCATTTGAATGTTGGCCAGTTACATGTCACTTTTTTTAAAATTCAAACATTTTGTCCATTTTTTAAATTGAGTTATTTGTTATTTGTTTTTGTTGTCATTATTTTTTATCATTATTATTATTTCTTTACTGTTGATTTATAAGAGTTTCTTATATCGTAGATATGGGCTCCTTATTAGTTATATAGTTCAAAAATGTTTCTTTATCATAGATTACTTTTTCAATGTTTATTGGTTCTTTTGTGTACAAAATATTTTTTATTTACATGTAGTCACACTTGTTTATTTTTGCTTTTGTTGCCTGTGCTATTGAATCCATATTCAAAAAAATCATCTCCAAGATCAATGTGTTCCCCTTATGTATTCTTTTAGAAACTTTATGGTTTCAAATCTGGTATTCAGTGGTTTAGTCTACCTTTAATTGATTTTGTGTGTGGTATGAGATAAGGTTCCAAATGTATGTTGATTTGCATGTGAACATTCAGTTTTCCCTAATCTACTTACTGAAGATGACAGGTTTTTGTCCACACAGATCTACCTAGTCATCATGGCAAAGATCCAACATGGTGAAGAGACCACAAAAAGACATCTTATCAGTCTTCTTTTTGTGATCCCCCAGACTCAAAAGACACTCCCTGCCTTTCCTTTCTGTATGTGCCAAAGGCCCCCCAATCCTTAGATAAAATGTCACTCCTGCTTCACCATCACTGGCTAGTTTAGCACCATCCCAGCAAGAGTTAATAAAAGCAGCCTCATCCCTTTGTTAGAGCAGAGAGCCTCTGTACTTCTTTGCAGCTCCCCTGGCTCTCCTGTGCTCTCATTAAAGGCCTTTCTATACTTTATCTCTTTGTTATCTTTTCCACACCACATCAGATTGAGTGCCAAGGAATAATCAGAAGGGATTATACTTTTCTCGTTGTATGTGGCAGGTGACTTACTGAAGATCAGTTGTCTGTATATGAACAGGCTTACTTCTAGTTGTCTTACTTTTTTTCATTAATTTGTGTATGCATTTGTGCAAGTACCATGATATTTGGTCACCATATCTTTGTATGACAGTTTAAAATAAACAGTGTGATGTCCACAGATTTATTCTTTATGTTCATGATTGTTTTGTTATTTTGGGTCTCTTGAGGTTACATACACATTTAGGATATTTTTCATTTTTATAAAAAATGTCATTGGAAATTTGGTAGGTGGTTCACTGAAGATTACTTTGGGTAGTGTACATATTTTGATAATATGAATTCTTCTGATCCATGAAAATGGAGTCTCAACTTCTTTCATCAATTTTATGTGATTTTAGTGTTCAAATATTTCATTAAATTGTTCCTAAGTATTTTATTAATTTTGATGTTATTGTAAATGGGATTGCTTTCATTTTTATGTTTATTATTCATATATAAAAAATAACTAATTAATATATGTTGATTTTATATCAACTTTATTGAATTTGAACTTTGATCCTAAATTAACAAAACATATAAAAATAAATTTAGAAATTAAAAAATTATTATTAGAAACAACTAGAAGAACATATACTCTATATAGTATTATAAAAGCTATCTGTAAAGGTTTAAAAAGTCTACTGAAAGATAAAAGAATATCAATGGCTAGCTAACAAATAAAAAAATCCATTCCCACTGTAGATAAAGAAAAAAAAAAACCATGAGAAATACAATGATATTCTACTTTTCATCTATCAAATTGCCACAGATTAGAAACACTAATGATAATCAAAGCTGGCTCAGCTGTCTTAAGAATAGCCATTGATGAGAGTGTAAATTGCTGCAGGTAACCTGGAGAGCAATTTAGAAATATGTATCAAGAGCTTTCAAATAGGTCTGTGCACTTTGATGTACTAATTTCACTTCTAGGAGTCTTTGGTAAGAAAATAATATGTGCAGATATAGATACATTATAAGAAGACTTAGCCAAATCTAATTTTTCCCGTGTGTGTGTGTGTGTGTGTGTGTGTGTTTGTGTGTGTGTGTGTGTGTGTGTGTGTATTTCACAGTAGAAAAAATTTGGAAATATTTCACAGTAGAAAAAATTTGGAAAGTAATTAAAAATTATGATACGTCCATGTGATAAGTGGTCATGCAGATATTAAAATTATGTCAAAGAATATATTTGACATAACATAAAAAGCATTGCAAGAAAAGGCATAAGTTTATTAGTGTATAAAGGAAAAATGAAGAAAGAAAAAGACATAAATATACTTTAAAATATTTTAAATTTTTTATATTGTTCTATAATTTTTAAGCTTTACAGATGAAGTACTATATATAAAAGAATAGCCAAATGTTTCTTTTAGTTTACATAAAATTTTTGTGTGACCATGCAAAAATTTTGCAATTTCAAATTTTGAAACAATTTCCTGTATGTTATATTTTCTGTTACCACATTTCTGACAAAAGTAGGACAGAATGCTTTTAAAACACAAAAACCCTCCCACCTCCAAAAAACAAGCAGAAACATAACACTAATAAATAAGGCATTTAAAAAAATCTCAAACAAAAAACTGCATTATTTAAAGTATGTACTGAAAAAATAGAAATTTAATGAAGTTAAGACAACTTTTAACCAAACCCTATTAGGGCTTAGTGACTGAAATATTGCTCAGAGATCATGTCACATTTGGAAGTTCTTTGACAAACAGTGTTGCAGAGAATGTCCCAAGCCAAGCCAAACTAAACCAAACTGAAAGGAAGACTCTGCACTGAGGAGATAAGAAGGCTGCATCTACTCTTTACTTCAATGGACTGCTGTATCTTCATGCCAGTGGATTGTTACAGGGATAATTCCTCGAAAGGAACAGAGTAGAATTTAGGAAAAGTTTAGTTCAGAATTTAGAAGTGGGAAGTACAAAGAAAGTGACAAATAACTGGTTACAGACATGAGGCATGTATTGACAGGCAGGCTACTCTTGAAACAATAGAAACACTCCAGGAACAAGGGAAGGGGGCCTTTACAGAATGAGCACAGTTAAGGGCATTACCATAATATACGAACATTCTGGGGAGGGCCCCTTGAATTAGCCCAGGGTGCCTTAAGGAATAGGCAATTACTCTGACTCGGTGCTCATCAGAGGTGTGCAGCTGGGCTGTAGACACTGTCTAGGTCGATTGAATTTAGCAGAAACAGCAGAACAGTAACTTGGTAAGAGACTTCTAATTGATCATGAAATATCTATAAGTCTGCTGTCTCCTAAATGTGTTCCTACATTATATTTGTGCCCCAACAATAGAAGCTCTGAATTTTGTCAGTCTGAATTTAAAATGTCATCTTCATCAGCATCACCTACAAACATGTCATTTATCTCTGCCAAGGTTGGTAATGATACACTAAGTACTGGTAAAAAATATAATTGATTTTTTTTTTGCTGCTGTAATCCAAAACTGATATAAAGTAGCTAGATGTGTGTAAAAGTCTCTTCATATTTTAGCAATTACATTTTTCTGTAGATCTTACAAAAGTAAGATACTTCCTGACTAGAGCATTAGGTTTTATGGAAACAAAAAAGGCATGAACTAGACAGATTCCAAGAGGCAAGGCACACTGTTTCATTGCTTAAAACATGTCCCTGATTTATTTGCATTACAAAAACTAAACCCTTCTTTACCCATGACCTTAATCACCGCCATCATTCATTCTATAACGACTCTTTATTTCTCTGACTTCTTTTCTCTTTCCAGACTCCAGTTTGTAATGTCACTTTCCTGAGGATTCATTATCTGGCATTCTGCACCCTGGCAGAGGGGATTTCAAGCTCTACTCTCCATACATTTACAAGTCTCTAGGCACTCTTGCCTGAAATATAT
>RJWT010034896.1:0-13585 GCA_004365215.1 Cuniculus paca
TTAAGGGATTATCTTTCTCTGTAAGAAAAGGTCATTATTAACCACAGTACAGAAGGTCAGTCTTCCTTTATAGGCCCCACTTAGTTAAAATAGGCAAAATTAAAGATTAGGGTTGAAATTTGTTTTAATAGCTGATTGTGTTTAAATGATGATTGTCAATACAGTGGGATTCCATATTGGAAATAAAAGAAGTATATTGCCACTATGAAAAGATATCCAAGGTACATTAAGTTTTTAAAAAGGCTAATTGTAAAGCAATGTACACAGTATGATTTTTAGTATCTTTGTGTACTTGTACTGTTATGTTTTGTTTTGTTTTATTTGTTCTCAGTGCTGGGGATAGAACCAGGGACCTCATGCATGCCATTCATATGTTCTACCATTGAGTCTCACCCCTGGCCCATGTGTTGCTTTTAATAAAAAATGAACATTGGCAATAGTCCTTAATATTTAAAAATTTCAACATAAATGCATATCAGTAAGTGATTTTTCAGGGCCAGAGCTGGAGTTCTAGCTTAGTGGTATGGCACTTTGTTGGTATATGTGAGGCATTCAGTTAGTTTCCCAGCACTGAAAAAAAGGATTTTCCAAATTAATTATGCAAAGTAGAGTTATGTGTATTGGCCTTGAAAAATATCTGTGATATACTATGAAGTTGTGAAACAAGTAAACTGATAGTGAATAGAACAAATCACTCTGTAAATATGTTTTCAGTGTATTCCTGCAAGTGATGTGTGAAATACTATAAAGTAATATGAATTAAAATTTTGGAAGGAACTCTGACTTTTATATAAGGTGTTTATGAGCATGTATTTCTTTTTTAATCAATGAAAGATACTTATTCTGAAAAAACAGCAGAAGTTGAATTCTAATTTTTACACATACTCATACTTTTTTTCCCCCATATTTATATCTCTCTTTAGGCTGCTTCAGAGAACTCTGTGCCTTGTGCTGGGTGCTGCATGTCCGTGATAATTTATCCTACAGTTGTAGGCAGTATCAGAAAGCAAGAGAAAATATGAGGAAGGAAAAGGTATTTACTAGCACAAGAATAAGGAAAAGGAACAAAGATGACTTAGGAAGTTATTGTACAATAGAAAATTTTACTCTCGTTGGCCTGATTTTCTTTTGAACTCATTCTGATCTAGCCATCTAAACTGAAAAAGCAATGAATCTTCTCAATATCCGTTTAGGACCTTGAAGTGGAGTTCGATTCTTGCATGATTGAGCACTGTCTTGGTGCAGTGGAATGGGCTTATCGAATGTTACCTTTCTCTCGATTTTTTAATACTGAAGAACTTACTCAGGATATAATTTTGAGCCTTATTGGAGAACTGCCACCAGTCAGAAAGGTAATGTGATTATAGGTGGAAATAAACTAAAACTGAATCAGAGACTTTAAAAGATTTTTACTTTTTTTAAATTAATAATTGCATGACTGAGACTGGGGATATATATAGCTCAGTGGCACAGTGCGTGCCTGGCAAGAGTGAAGTTGTGAGTTGGATTCCCAGTACCACACAAAAAAAAGAATTGCATGGTTTTCTGTGTTTGGCTTGCAGGTATAGCATGGTAGAAATGGGGAGAGATACTGATTAAAAAGTTCAGACTTTCATTTACAAGATACATGAGTTCTGGGCATCTAACATGTAATATTGTGACTGTAGTTAATAGTACTATATTGTTTACCTGAAATTTTATAAGGGGGAGATTTTAAGTGTCCTCGCCCCTCCCTGCACATGATGATAACTATAGTGATGGATGTTTATTTGGCTGTGGTAATTATACAGTGTTTATGTATATCAAACCATCAGATTGTACCCATGAATATATACATTTTTTTGTCAATTAAACATCATAAATATTTTTAAAAGGGGGACGAAAGATGCTAATGTGAATCCACAGGCTCATTCTTAAACAGCCTTCAGTCCAACATCAAAAGAGTAGTACTAAATATGCTTTTATATTTTGAGTTAAAATATTTGAGGAAAGAAAAGGGGAGAAAATGATGTTGCTCATAAAACTTTAAAAACACTTTTTCTGAAGGTAGCAGAAATTTTCGTGAAAGCATTTCCCAATCCAGAGGATGTAAGAGTTCCTTTAAGAGAAAAATACCACTCTCTTCAGCAGAGGCTCAGACACTGTGTTGTGAAAGGTATTTGTTATTTCTAAGATATCTAATGGATAAATTGCCAAAGATGCTCTTCTTTTGAGAGCATTTATTTCCTGCCATTCATGTATCTATGCATTTTTGCTTTTTTCCTAGAGATAAGAGTGTGAGCTTAGCGCCTTATCCTATTACAGAACTAATTCTGTGGTTTTGGAGCCAGATGGAGCTGACTTTAGGTCATGACTTCATTAATCAGTAACTATATGACCTTAAACGAGATGCTCAGTCTCTCTGTACCTTATTTCCTTTTTTGTTGTTGTTGTTTTTTGTTTGTTTGTTTTTTGTCTTTTTGAGGCAGGGTCTCACTATGCAGTTCAGGCTGGCCTTAAACTCACTTTGTAGCCCAGGTTGGTCTTGAATTTGCAACAGTTCTCCTGCCTCAGCCTCCCAAGTGCTGGGATTACAGGCATGTACCACCACACCTGGCTCTTATTTCCTTATTTGTAAAATAAAATGCTTTATGAATATGTACTGAGAAAGGATTAAACAAGACATATAAAGTGAGCTAATTAAGATGGCTGTGGTGGACCACAAACCTGTGGTCCCATCTACTTGGGAGGCTGAATCAGGAGGATTGTTTGAGTCTATGAGATCATTGTAGCCTGGGCAACATAGATTTCATCTCTAAACAGATGGGTGCAGAGAAGGTAGAGGCTCATATAGTGCTTTGCTTTGAAGATATTTATAGTATTCCTTCTCCATATGTTAACCTTTTTGTTTTTTGCTGTGTTGCCCAGGCTTGCCTTAAACTCCATCCTCCATCCTTATCTTCATCCTCCTGCCTCAGCTGCTGGAGCAGCAGGATTGTAGGTGTGTGCCACTTTCACCCACCTCCAGTTTAAACCATTTTTAAGTGTGTAATTCAGTAGCATGAAGTACAATGTTTTGGCTCTAACTTTTGTTTTGTTTGGTTTTTATTTTTCATGTTGGGGATTGAACCCAGGGCCTCTCACATATTTTCCAGTGAGTACTAAATAAAACATAATCTGTAACAATATGGAAATAAGCCTTAGTTGTTAGGTTTCATGTCCCCAGAAGGAACCAGAATTGAGTCTCTTATGTCTTGAGTTGAAGCATTTTAATGGACCACAAACCTTTTGTTCTCTGCTTCCAGGTCCCCAGACTGAGGAAATGATGTCTGTTGTCATGCATTCTATCCATAAAGTGAGGGTGAAAGCCCTAAAACGTGTGCAGAGAAATATAGGTTCTTTTGAGATGAATATTTGGGAACCAGTTGAAGAAGAGAAACCAGATGAGATTCCAGGCTTCGACAGGTTTTCCCTGGGGACTAGCTTGAGCAGAAGCACCCTCACAGAACTGGGCAATTCTGTGGTACACAGTGATGCAGATACCTTCTCTGAAGCATTGTCAGTTGAAGAAAAAAACAGGCTACCTTTCTACCACAGGTATAGTTAAGCTTTCCTAATAACAAGCATTGAGTTTGTTTGGAAGAAAATGCTTTCATTGTTTTTGTGCAAGTGATGAGTGACTTCTGGTTCCAGCAACCTTTACAAATTGTACTGTTAACAATATAAATTCTAAGTGCCAAGTTCCTACTCACAGATAGTGTGAGTATATTATGAGGTGCAGGTGCACTAAAAATGCTAGATAGAGCCGGGCGTGGTGGCTCACATCTGTAATCCCAACACTTGGGAGGCTGAGACAGGCAGATCATTGCGAGTTCAAGACCAGCCTGGGTTACAAAGTGAGCTCAAGGCCAGCCAGAATGGCATAGTGAGACCCTGTCTCAAAGACACAAGGGCCAGGGATTTAGCTCAGTGGCCTAAGTGCCTGCCTGGCAAGTGTGAGGTTGTGAGTTTGATCCCGGTGCCACAAAAAAAAAAAAAAAAAAAAAAAAAAATACTAGATAGAATTACTTGAAATATAAATGAATTTCCATCTTTTTTTTTTCTTTTCCTTCTCTTTTTTATGTTGCTGGGTTGCAAACCTAGACTGTTGCACATGATAAGCAAGAGCTCTACCACTGAGTTACACCTTCAGTCCCCAAACACAAGGGAATTTCATTTTAGACTTGGGCCCAATGCCTAAAATATCTCATTATGTGCACATATTCCAAATTTTTTTTTGAAAGAAAAAACCCACAAAGTGCAAAACACTCTGGTCCCACCACACTTCAGGTAAGGGGTACTCAGCCTGTAGTTTGGTGCAACTGTGTTAGCCGTATCACTTTTAAGGGCTTCCAGGGTAGGAACTTACACATTCATCTTTGAAACATGTCTGTAATTTGTTGGGAAATTCTTGCTTATTGTCTCAACCCAAATCACAGTGATTCAAAATGATTTTCTTTATAATTTTAGTAACTGCAGTGCAGTTTGTCCTCATGATTTAAAACTATATAATCAGCTCAGCAGTAATTTTGTGTAAGTGAAATTATCACATCTACTCCAAACATGTGCTTTTTTAAATGGTGTGCTTGTTTCACAAAACAGCTGTGCTTAAATGTTAACACAGAAGTGCCCTGCAGGCGCTTACTGTACATCCTTAGGGCCTACCTAGCACCTTTTCTCAATATTGAGAGAGCTGAAGATCCATGTTCCACCCTAGGGAACATGTTGACTTTTTTTTTTCTTTTTTTTTGTAGTAGTGCTGGGAATTGAACCCAGGGCCTCCTGTGTGCTAGGAAAGCACTCTACCTCTGATCTACACCTTCATTTTAATTTTTTTTATTTTTAGTTTACACAGGTATACATTCTATTCATTTTAGTTGATCCTTAAAATAGTAATAAAAATAATATAAAAGTAATTATAGCCGGGCCTGGTGGTGCACACCTGTAATCCCAGCACTCAGGAGGCTGAGACAGGAGGATCATTGTGAGTTCAAGACCAGCCTGGGCTACAAAGTGAGCTCAAGGCCAGCCTGAACGGCATAGCGAGACCCTGTCTCAAAAACACAAGGGCTGGGAATTTAGCTCAGTGGCCTAAGTACCTGCCTGGCAGCTACAAGGTCGCGAGTTCTATCTCTGGTGCCGCAAAAAAAAAAAAAAAAAAAGTCATTATAATAATAAGAATAAAGTAGCAACAGCATCCCAGCTGCTATTTATTTAATGCTCATTATCATACATTATATTAGGGTCTTTGGTGAATGAAATCAGTCATTTCAGCTAGATAAATATTTCATAATAATAGTAAAATGAATTCACTGTGGTTAAGTAAGTAATTTGCCCAAGGTCATCTAGCTTGAGCTACACCTTTAGACCCACCTAAGAACCTTGCTAAAAGAAGCATTGATCCTTTATTGCTGTATCCTTTTTGTACTTTGCCTCACTCAAATGAGGGATACCATGCGGTATTTAAGCTTACGTGTCTGGTTTATGTCACTCAACATTATATTTCCCAAGATGATTGTAAACTGCACAAACTACAAACATATACTAATAAAATAAAGAATTGAAAACACATTTGAAAACAATTGTGTCTGACAGCTAGGTGCCTAACAAGTTTCATACTGTCTAAAGGTGTTTAGAAAAAGCTCCCAACATTTGTGAGGTAAAAGAAAAAAAAACGCAGTCCTACTTGTTGCACCTGGTGTAAGGGTGATGGAATAAGTACTCCCAGGAAACCCTAAATTAATGTTTATTGGTACCTTGTGACTTTTTGATTTTTCTGTTCCTAAATTCTAATATATTGGAGGACTGTTTTTCTACCTTGTCCTAAATTCCTTTTGTTTTACAATGAAATTTCAGGGAACACATTTTAATGTCTTTTAACAAATTTTATTTGATATTAATGTGTTATATTTTTTGACCTTATATACAAACTTTCTACCCCTTCATTTGAATAAAAGGTAATTGAAGCACCAAAAAGATCCATGGCTTAATGAGTAGAGAATTTTCTTTTAAACAGTACTAGGGATTGAACACAAGCCCTTTGCCCAAAGCTACACTGGATCCCCTGCAGCCCTTTCTTAATTTTTGTCTCCCCCACTTACTAAGTTGCCCAAGATGGGGCTCAAACAAATGAACCTGCCGTGCATTAAGTGTAATTCCAAGTGTTTGGATTACAGGTCTGTACTACCATCCTCAGTAATGGAGAGAATTGGGGGGGCGGGGTGAGACAGGTTCTCACTATGTAGTTCAGACTGGCCTTGAACTCACTGTATAGCCCCGGCTCGCCTTCAACTCACAGTGATCCTCCTGCCTCAGCCTTTGAGTGCTGGAATTACAGGCATGGGCCCCCACCCCACCACACCTGGCATGAATTTTTAATGTTAATTCTAATATCAGTTTTATAAATTAAATGATCATTAATTTTGTCTTTTTTTTTCTCTCTAGGAATACCCCAAGTCGTTCAGAATTATTGGTTGATCAGCCCAGTAATAGAAAGAAAATTTGTAATCAGAAAGAAAAGAAAAAAGATCACAAAAAGTTATCACAAAATATACTTCCTCTAATAGGTGTTTGGGAATTTGAGCGAGATGATGATGAATATATTAAATTTCTTGATCTCTTTTTGAGTTATGTTCTTGAAAGAGACCTACTCTGTTCTGGAGATCCTGGCATTCCATTTCTAACTAGCTTTTCTGGACAGCTTAGAGAACATGAACTTAATTCTTTACTTTTTGATGTGCATACAACATTAAAACGACGTCAGGGCAAAACCAAAAGCCAGAATGTGTTTAGAGCTGGCTCCTGCTTTGTTGCTGTTCCTGAGTTATATGAATCTGAAAAATCATCTGCTTTAAATGACAAACATGCCATAAGTGTAGACAAGCAGGTGCTTTCAGCATCAGAACTAGGTAATCAAGGAATCACACCAGTTTTAGAGAATTTGTCAAATGAAGTCAGTAAAAGTAAAGAAAAAGGATTGTTTGGTTTAAAACAAAAGTCAATTTACAGAATTCAAGATGGTAATCAAGAGGCATCTCTAATCCAGGTGTCATCACACCAAAGATTTTGGACTCCAAAGTTCATTAAAACTAGAAAATGCAGTTTCAGAGCTATTCAGAACAAGGATATTAACCCTCAGGAGGATCTTCCTGTGGTGCTAAAGGGCACCTATGGCAGTGTAGGAAGACTGCTGGAGTGGATGGTAAGGTGGTCTGATCGAAGACTCCTCTGTGATTCTGGTATCGCTCAGTCATCCTCTGAGTACAGTCCAGTTATTCGTGTAAAGACCTCTACAGCTGCCATTCTTACCTCTTTGTGGCTTTTGGAACAACCTTATTTTGCTACATATAAGGCAAAAAATAAGGTAGGTACATCAGTTGGCTATTACAAATGAAAAATGTAGGGCTGGGGATCTAGCTCAGCGGTCTAAGTGCCTGCCTGGCAAGTGCAAGGTCGTGAGTTCAATCCCCGGTGCCGCAAAAAAAAAAAAGAAAATTAAAACAATAGTAATGATGTAAGAAAGATTAGTAATGAAAGAGGTCTGCCAAATGAAAAATGTCATTTTTAGATTAAAACTGTTACTACCTGTACCATTGTTGCCCCCTGATTGATGTGTTTTGAAATTTTGTTTTTTTTTCTTTTATTCTTTGAAATAAAATGGATTTGAAAAAAAAATTAGTGATGGAAAATTAGACAATTTTACTCTGTATATGTAATGTAGTCTTTTTTCTTTAAGAGGTTCCTCTAATTCTTAAAAAAATAGAGTAAAGGCTGGGGATTTAGCTCAGTGGCATGAGCGCCTACTGGCATGCTCAAGGTTGTGAGTTCAATCCCTAGTAAAAAAAAACAAAAAAAACTGGGGAAAAGTACATTCAGAGAGGCCATGAAGTTTTGAGGTTTTATATGTGTTTATAAAAAAGAAAAAAGGAACTGGGTGTGGTAGCACATGATTTTAATTCCAGCACTCTGGGATGCAAGGCAGGAAGTTCTTGAGTCCCAAAAAAGGCTGCAAAACCTAACCTAGGGAAAAAGATAAGCTGAGTGTGGCGGTGCACACCTGTAATCCCAGCACTTGGGAGGCTTAGGCAGGAGGATCACTGTGAGTTCAAGGTCAGCCTGAACTACACAGCTAGACCCTGTCTCAAAAAATTTTTTTCAAAGGAAAAAAGAAAAAAACAGATGAGCAGTAGAGGGTAATTCTGATTAGTCTTTCCCTTCTGTAGTAAATGGGGTAAGTGGCTTTGGGTTAATTTATTCCAGGTTGAAGGGTAGAAGTGTATATGTATGTGAGAATTGTTTAATTTTTTTGTTTTTATGATTTTCTTTTTTTCAATCAGTTCTTCAGGAATACAGTTTATGCAAAACTATATTTTTGTCCTTAAAATTTATATTTCTAGGTAATGCATGTATAAACATCTAAGTGAGACAAAAGGGACCCATCCCTTATGTTTTAGCTACATATATTTTTGTCCATCATGTCATTTTGAAATAACTACTAAATGTGTTTATAATAACAAAGAGAAAGTGAAATGAAAACATTCTGTTTATATTGTCATTTTCGTGTGGCCTGAACAATGACGATACACCTTGTAAACCTGGAAGGCTGATTTCTTTTGTATACTAAGTAAGAAGTCAGATTTGCTTTTTCCAAGTAGAATAAAGACTTAATCATTGCTTCAGCAACAGAAATTGAGTTGTGCATTCGGTGAGACAGATTCCAAACACAGCTGTAATGATGGCTACCTATGAATTGGTGGTCTCCCTACTCAATGGATAGCAGCACAGGCTGCCACACTGCAAAAGAGGAAAGACCAAAAGATTACAGTGGATCCTGGAATATTGGAGCCAGCACGGTGGACAGAGCAGTAGTTTGGGAACATGTACTATAACTATACCTAAGTGGAAGTTTGGTTAAGATAGCCACACCATGTTACTTTTTCTGTAATGTGGAGAAACCTCAGCCACCTCTAAAGGAAATGCCTTTGGGAGCACTCCTTTGTTAAGGTTGCCATTTTCTCTACCATGTTCACTAGATACAGTTGTTTTATTGACTTGTGATATTGAGATATAGTGTTTATTCCATGAGCATTTTTCCAATCTTCTAAACAAAGCCATCCTTAAATATATACTGTACTGTAACTGTCCAAATCTAGTATTGACATAACCCAGTGTGTGACTTTCAGTTCCTATAATACTGTAAGATAATAATTGGTAGATCCTCAATATTCCCATTTTGCTAAGATGACTTGGCACAATATTTTAATGTAATTATTTGGCACAAATAAACACTATTTTTGACAACCAACAAACTATAGTCTAAATATCTTGTGTATTAAAATGTTTGAGTCTCATCAGCTAACGGGTGCTTGATGTTTATTTAGCATAATGTGGACTTTAAATTGTTACCATGTAAAACTCATAATACTTTGCAGATTATAATTTTAACCAATAAAATATTGATTCCTGACCATTTCAGTGACTTAAACATGCCCTTGTATCTTCTGTTCTGAAACACGAATGAATGTATTTGTGTTTTCAGTAACTTACTAGTTTTAAACATGAATTATCACCTATCTATCATAACTAGGTATCATTTACTTAGAAAAACTTACCGCTTCTGAATTCTTCTGTTTACTTCACACTAAAAATTTGGACCTGAATTTATTTCCAGGTCAGTATAGATTACACTTATTTGGTAGAGAAAATGATAATTTTCAGTTTGACTCTTGCAAGTTTTTTGAATGTGATATTAATATCTGGGACAGAATAAGTATTACAGAAGAGGGGCCCTCTGTTGTCTGATTCAGCAAGCGGTATTCTTAATTGACTTATAAATGAACAAGCTGATTTTGACAGAGAAATTTATTCTGACCTAGTTTCCTGAGTGATACAGAAAGATTCAGGTTCATTTGGGTTAAATGTGCTAATAGGATATAGTTTTTAAATTTTGCTGTCATCTGTACCTTTTAATACTTTAAATGTATCATATGTATGGCCTTTATGAAGATGTCTGCTATATTACTGTTAAGAGACTTCGCTGTGGATATTGCTGTCTTGGTGTATGAGACTTGTACAATTAAACTCCAGTGTGGTAGTCAAAAAAAAAAATTGAGTTGTGTAAATGCTGCAAATACTTGATAAACAAGAGAATTAGCAGAAGTTTACAGATATTTTGAGTAATTTAAAAATGTAAAACAAAGTTTTTCAATAATAAATACAAAATGCTATAAATGGTTCGCTTTAGGTGCTAGAGAATCAGTGTACTATATCTCAGATTAAACCCAGTATCCAGAGGAACAGCAAAACTGATGCTGCCTGCTCAGCTGCGGGGAGACCTCAAGGTGGAACTGAGGAAACTAATGACTGGAATGAATTTAGTCAAAGTGTTTTCAAGTGAGTTTTTGCTAAAACCCTCCTTTTCAATAGAAATTGATTAGTGTTTGGGTTAATGGGAAGAATTGAAGCCTTGGAAATTAAAGGAATGAGCATTTCTTGAACTAGAGGAACAAGAAGTGAGCTTTCTTTTTGTGCTCCTATTGGAGATTAAATTTTAGGCCTTGTACATGCTATGGAAGCACTTTACTTCTGCCTGTACCCCCAGCTAGGAGGTGAGATTTCTGAAGTTCTTTAATAATTCATTGTAAGGTACACTTCTTCTGTTGGTCTAGCGTGTGTCTTCTGAGAGAGGAGATAATTCATCCTAAGAGATCCCCTTATTATATTGTTGCCCATTTTAGCCATTTTTCTATGTGAAGAATTTTTTACATTTTTATCCATTTTTATATATGAAGCAGTAATAGGAGTAATGTATCTCTTTATACTGTGTTAGTCAGCTTTCCATCACAATAATGAAGTACCTGCAGTAACCAACTTACAAAAGAAGGTTTTTGACCTACACTTTTACTAATTGGTTGACCTCATTGCTTAGGGCTTGTGAGGTAGTACTTCATGATAGGAATGCACAATGGAATAAAATCACTCACACCTGGGCAAGAAAACAAAACAGGAATGGGCCAGGATCCCACAATTCGACTTCAAAGGCAACCTCTCACAAGGCCCAGTTCTCAAAGGCGTTACCCCTGCCAGTAGCGCTGACCTATGGACAAAATCTTTAGCGCATGAATCTTTTGGGACATTCAGTATACAAACTAAAGCAAATACCAAGGCAAAAGCACTTACAATGTGAAAGTTCCTTTGTGAGAATGGTAATTTTAGATAACTTGAAATTATTCTGCTGTTTGAAAACTAGGACGTTCATTCATTCATTGAATGACCCTTTATTGAACTTTTATGAAACAAATCTAAGAAAAAGACAATAAATATGAAAATTATTCTTGTTGTTTCCAAAAATTAGAATCAAATGAAAGCAAGTTCTTTGTTTCCAGGAATGAGTTGTAATAATAGTTGCCATATTTTTGTCAGTAGAATGCCAACTGAAACAGAAAACCATGAAACAAAAGAAATCAGTGATGAGGCTATTTTCGTCACCCATAATACTGAAAAAGAATTTGTAGATACCAATGAAAATCTTTTACAAGTAGAAATGTTTACACATGAGGGAATGGATATGCACGTAACAGACTGTGAAGGTCAGTTGATGTAGATCATCTTTTTCTCTGGATTTATTTGAAACTGGTGAATGATGTTGTCAGAGATAACTTATTTAACCTTATATCTAAGTTATTCTGTCCATAATAGCCTAAAACTAAAAATTGAAAGAGTGTTATATCTTTGAATGAGTTAGTATATTAAGTTATAACTTGGTTTTTAATAAAAACTAAGAAATCATAGACTTTTTTGTATTGGTAGTTCTTTTATAGTTTTGGGGATGTCTTGCCCTGCCTATGGAATAATTTGGGGTTTCTTAATTCCCATGAACTGATTCTATGAACCTCTCCCTGGCAGCCATCCTTAAAGCAGAAAGTCTCAGAACTCTACATGAAATTATATAGAATGAAACTAGGCCTGTCAAGGCTCCTCTGGGATTTACTTGATGGAGGGTTCTCCAGGTGTTTCTAAAAAATATTTTTGCAAGGAGGATATAAAATGTTTCTGTTATTATATTAATTTCCTATAATATTCCGTACACATTTTAAAAATTCAAAATATTTTACTTAGCAGCATAAGAGCCTGCCTAGCAAGCTCAAGGTCGTGAGTTCAATCCCCAGTACCAAAAAAAAAAAAAATTCAAAGTACTATGTTTTAGTCATCAGTTTTCTCTTCCTCTTTTTTATTTTCCTCCAGAAGAACCTGTCAGAAGTCCCAGTATCCCCATTTGCATGCAGACTTTACCACAGCAGTTAGAAAAAGTAAGTTGTTAATAGTGTATAAAATTATTCAATTTTTGGCTGGGGTTGTGGTATATGCCTGTAATCTCAGCACTCTTGGAGAATGAGGAAGGAGGATCATGAAGTCAAACCCACCTTGGGGAATTTAGCAGTGTAGTAGATCTTCTCTCAGTATGCAAAGTAATAAAAGACCTAGGGTTGTAGCTCAGTGGGAAGGTCTAGAGTTCAACCCCATAGCGGGGGTGGGGGGGGAACCAGAAATGAAACATTCAGGGTATAAGGGAGAATTTCTGCCCTTCCCCCCACAAATTATAATATAATCCCAGCACCCTAAATGCTGAGGTAGGCTCACTACAAGTATAAGGTTGCCTGAACCACATAGTGAGAACCTGTCTCCAAAAAAAATTTTTTTTTGTTACACCTCACTGTTCTACGTCAAAACAAAACAATTATGTGGATCATAGAATATAGGCATGCCATGTGGCATTTTTCTTTCTTTAAAATTCTGTTACATGTATGAAAATTTTAAAAACTGGTATTTTTTATTTAATCAGCTGCTTTAGCACATTAATCAAGAGTGGTAAAAATGTCCTTTGTTTACAGTATGGTTGCAGGTTTTTTGTTTTTGTTTTCATACTGGGGATTAAACCCAGAGGCTTTGTAACTGAGTTACATCCCAGCCTTTCTGTCATTTCTTCTCATTTTCTTTCTGTTTCTTTGCCTTTGATTTTGCCTTTTCTGACAAGGTCTTGCTGAGTTGTCTAGGTGGAATTGAAATTTGTAATCCTCCTTCCTTGGCTGAGATTACAGTCTATACACCACCATGCCTGGGTAATTTTTCTACCTGTATGCACTTTTTTGTGTTGTTTTCTCAAAATTCTGCACACTGAATTTTCATGTAGAACATAGGCATTTCCAGTGATGGTAACAATACTTTTTAAAAGAATGAGTTTTTCCTGATTCTGTAGTTGTTTTCACAGGTTAAATAATAATCGTATCATTATGTATACAATTGATAATGTGTTATAATTGATGATGTGTCTAGTGACACCATCTTACCTTTGTGCCTTAACATGCTCAGTACCTCAGAGGAATGGGCCAAAAGCAATTCACAGAGTATAGAGAACTGGGAGTACATTTTAGTGTTTGATTTTTCACCTCCTTTTAGATTGTTCTTACTCTTGGTGAGTGGCTAATGTGAAACTCAAAGAATCAACTGCAGTAATACCTGTTTGTCTCACCTCTTTTTATTTTGGGTACTATTAATTTTAACAGCAATT
>RJWT010034897.1:0-13580 GCA_004365215.1 Cuniculus paca
AGACTCTCCGCTTCCCTGGCTTGTCTCTTCACCCCAGTAGGAATGCAAGGGATGAAGTGAGGCAGACTCAGAGCCGAAAGTCTCTCCCGGTACGGAATGAGAAGCTCAGATAACCAAAGTGAAGTAAAGCAGAAGTTTTACTGATAATACTGCAAAAGGCGGGAGGAGTGGGGGTTGGGTTGTCACACAGCAAACGAGCTGCAGGGCAGGGAGAAGAAACTCAAGGTGCGGTTCTCAGCTTGGCATCTTTTTCTTGCCCCTACTTACAGGCGTAAACTGATTTTCTAAAAATAGCTATTTCTCTGATCATCAGGGTCTTAGCCTTTGTTCCTGAGGTGAACCAAGGTTCACAGGAGCTTTGAGCACACGGCAAAAAAGCACGCAAAGGTCCTAGAAAGGGCAGCCCCTTCCGGTATACCAGGTCACCAGGAAGCATGCGGTTATCTCTATTTCGCTTGCCACCCAGGTCATGCCCTATGCTACCTACTGCTTTCTAACTGTCCCTACCCTATGACCATTTAAAAATATAAGAATCATGCTGATCTAATAGGCAGCAGATCTGGTGGGGTTTGGGGTCTACAGTTTGCTGTTCCCTGCTGTCATGAAAATAATGGTAAGTCCTTTGAATGATCTAAGTTTTTATTCCAGGATAGAGAAATCAGCAATGGAGCAAAACATCATCTCAAGTATGTTGCAAGCGAAAGCTCAGTCAGCCATGGGGAGGCTTAGTTTCCTACGTCACTGGGTGGGGTGACTCCGGGTGGGGGTGTCCCTCAGCGATGGGGCAAATCCCGCTTTCTGCAGCCGGACGCCCAGGGCACATTGCCCAGCTGTTTCCCAGTCGCCACTTCTCAAGGTGGTATTAGCAATTTCTGGTTTCCTAAAGAACCTTAAACCATTTAAAATGTGGGATGTAATTCTCCATTTAAAAACAACTCATTTTTGTTTTTTTAAGAAGGATTAGAAAATATCTCATAGAACAAAGACCCAGAAGGGAGCTGAACTTGACACTTGTGGATCTGCCACCTTGGGTCTGACTCCCAAGTCTATTCCCGCAGACAGGCAGCTGGGATGGAACCAGACGTCATTAAAAGAGGGAAGGAATAAACAAGGAAATTCTCAGCTTCGTCAGATGCTTCGGAAGCGCCTTTCTGTCTGCATGAAGAGTCGGAGGGGAAGGAGGCCAGCTCTGGAGAGGACGCCTTCCCAGAGCAAGCCCGGCCACTGACTTTGGAGCCCATCGTGCAACGCTAGGGGCTGTTCCGCATTTTCTGGCCAAAAGCACCAGGGGAACACAGAGGAGCTGTGACTCCATGGTGAGATTTGCTTGTATGCAACTATTCTTTTGGGGTTGTGGGCTGGAGAGCTGCTTCAAACCCCCAAAGACACAGGCAAATGCTGGGTTTCCTCCACTCGGTGGCTCAGAGAGCTCGTAGAAGTGCTCACCTGTGGCTGAGAAGGGGCATGCCACCATAATCCCCATTTGGCGATCAAGGCTCAGAGAATTGCACGAGGTCATTGTCTTAGTCTGGCTTCTCCCAGAAGCAGATTCTCTAAGATTCCGTGCACAAAGGGTCCTGGAGCCACAGAAGCTGAGAAAGTTCCATGCTCTAGCTCTGTTGTGAGAATTATACTGTACATGAGTCTATTAAAAGCACTGATGAGACCTGCAGCAAACATTTAATTTCAACTCGTTTCTTTTGTTTGTGGACCATGTTCATTCATTCACCTCGTATGATCGTATTTCAGGGAGACTCTGGTCCCTGGCTGAAGCCTCTGTTCTTGGGATCTAACAGTGTTTTTCCTCGTGTGACTCGTTAGTGGCAGAGATGGCATTTTACATGTGCCTATGCCCCAGGGAGCTCCTGGGTTACAAATGGTTATAAATGGTGCTGAGGAAAAGACCCAATTGTCAAACACTGTGATAATTTAGAGCCCTCAGAGGGAAGGGTGAGGGCTCCGGCTAGGGCTGGGTCCAGGGCCGCCCCCGCAGCCTGTCTGCAGCCCTAGAACAATCGACCCACTCCAGATCGCTGAGACAAACAGCTTTCACCGTGGGATGTTTGGAAACACAAACACCAGTGCGCATTAAGGTCTCCAGGGACCCAGGTCTTCTGTTGAGAGGGCGGGAGAGAGGGAAGGTGCGAGCCAGAGTGTGTGGCTGTGCAGGGCGGAGGTATGAGTTTGTGTGGTCTGAGCACAGGCGAGCAGGGATGTGGGTGTGCATGTATTGACCACAGCATGTGTGCCTCTGCATGCATGGTGTGTGCCGTATGTGTGCACATGGGTGTCAGCTCTCAGCAAGGAAGGCATGACTGAAGGCAGGGCCACTTAGGGACTCTGGTGGCCTATGAGAAGAGGGTGACAGCCCCCATTTTGGTGACATCCCCCTTACCTGGATCTGCAGCCAGGGCCGCATGTGTCGCCCCCAGTGTGGCCCTGCTGGGACCTCCCAGACCCTCTCAAAGATGCGCAAAGAGGCCAGAGCAGACGTTTCCCTGGGCTCATTTCAGGAAGGAGGGAAACGCCCCTTGGCCCCTGCGTGACAATCACTTCGCTCTGAGCTCTGGACTACAACTGCCTGTCAAGCTGAGGCCGTGAGACTGACTTAACCTGACATGCAGTGCTCTCAATAAATATCTCCTATTCAAGCCCATTCTCTCTGTCCCAGAAAGCCCTGAACTAATGAGATAGGTACTATTATGCGCTCCATTATACAGATGAACAACCAGCCTCCACAGGGCATGGAGCTGCTGGGGAGTTTAGGGCTAGGACCAAACTGGGCCCCAGAGGAAATCCTGCGGTACTTACCTTAGCACACGAGAGGCTCTGGCCAAGGCCTTGCTGCATGGGGGAGGCAGACACCCGGGTGTTAGTGCCTTTTGCTTGCTGTTCTTGAAGGTGTGACTCCAGATGGTGAGACCCAAGTTCAAATCTCAGTGGTGCCCTTTTCTGCTGTGTGTGCTTGGGCCCGGTATCATGTCTCTCTGAGCCTTAGCTTCTGCAGCTCCGGGTAGGAAGGGCTGCCGTCACCTGGGTCAGTTGTGAGCGAACAGGTGACGCGGGAATGGTTATTACCTGTAGGATGTGATGGCTTCCCTGGCACGGGGCCTGCCACACCCCAGTGTATGGCTTGAGTTTGAGTCTGTCTCTTAGCAGCTCCCATAACTTCACAGCTGGGAAATGATGGTGGTGAATTGCTTCCCAGCCTTGGCTGTTCTTCCGGGGACAGCTCCTGATTGCTGCCCCTGCTCACCAGCCCCAGGTGCCTTCAAGCCCCCTGCTTAGCAGCATTTATCACAGTTTTTTAACCTCAACATTATGGAGGCTTTGGGCTGGATAATCTCTCTTGTGGGAGGGGCAATTCATTGTGGGGTGCTGAGGAACATCCTTAGCCTCTAGCCACTGGATACCATTAACGCACCCCAGTAAGACCTTGCCAAATATTCCCCAGGGGTGGGGGCAGCATTGTCCTGGTTGAGAACCACTGATTCCCTGTAAAAGGTCATTGTTGGATGCCGTCCAACAGGGCAGTTCAGAGTCTGGGCTCCAGATTCAGATGGTCTCGGTTTGACTCCTGGCTCCACACTGGCTGCTGTGTGACTCCGGGCAAGTCACTTAACCTCTCTGAGCCACAAGTACTTTATTTGTATGATAGAGTCAGGGGAGTATTTGCCACCTAGGGCTGCGAGGAGGGGAAAGTGAGACGAGTGATAGAATATTCTCAGTTCTGTTTCTGGGAACTGGCTGATGGGAGGTGGGCAATGTGGGGGGCTTGGCAGGATCTCATTGTGGGCAAAGGTGAGGAGCCCAAGGGTCACAGGGTTTGAAAGGCCTTGCCTCTGCCTCCTGGGCGGCCAGGTGGCCTTGTGAGTGCAGCCTGTACATGGAGGTTAATGAGCTGTTCAGTTCCGGAGACTCGCAACCCTCCCCTCCCTGGGCCAACACCTGCTGGGCCGGATTGATGGTGGCCCTACGGCTGCAGAGGACCACAAGCCAGAACCGGGACAGTCAGTTTGTCCCAGGCCCCAGGGAAGACTCAGCCCCTTGTCTCTGGAGGATGGGCGTTTCTGGTCTTGTCTTTCACTCAGCCCCACCTCTGTGCCATCGCAGAGCTAAACGTCAGATCTGTGCTAAGCACAGGTAATGTTTATAGTTGCTTTTGCTGAGAATCATGCCTGTTTTACCTGCTTTTCATCTGAACCCCAGCTTTCTAAAGTGAGCATAATTAGGATCCCCATTTAACAGTTAAAAAAATTGACGTTCTGAGAATCGATGTCACTTCCTGGCTGGGCCACACAGTTGGTTGAAGTGACAGAGCCCATAGCTGGAATTCAGTTGCTGAAGGAGATTCTACTTCTTGGAACCTGTTTTCTTTTCTGTGAAATGGGGCAATTTGAGTACCCAGTCCCTCTGACCAAGGTGAGTGGGAAGAAGAAACTGGTAGGTAGTGGTGGATGTGATCTACTATACTCTGAGAGAGACATGGGGTGAGATGGGGAATTCTAGGGTGTAAAAGGTCATTCAGGCTGGACATTCCTCTTGGGGCAATCTGGTTGCTCTTGTGCCACATCCCTACACCAGTGACTCCCATCTGAAAAGCTCTTATTAGATACTGGGCACAACTCCAAGTACTTAGGTGAACTTACAACACTGGGACTAAGGTAGCAGCAGCACAACAATTATACCCATTTTACAGATGAGGATGTAGAAGCTCAGGGAAGCTATATGACCTGTCCAAGACTTGCATTTGGTAGAGCTGGAATTGGTCTCCTCTTCTGGCAATACACTCTTGCTCCTGCAGGGGGTGGCAGGAAGGACTCACCAGGACAAGAGAAAAGGGTCTTCTGTCTCTCAGCAGCAGCATCCCCAAGGAGGGAGCTGGGAGTTCTGGTCAGAGTTGCCTTGTGGCATCTTTCCCCCTGCTGCTGAAGAGAGTGACCAGCCACTGCCCCACTGTGGTTTTTCCAGCACAAATGAGGTCTAAAGCACTTTGCAGAGGAGGTTTTAAAAACCCCACTCCTAGCATCTCCAGAAGCATGAGCTTTGGGTTTTTGCCTTGGCTTGGTTCCTCACTACCAAACAGAACAGAGCCACATGGGGTTAACTGCGTGTCTCTATGCCAGACACATCCCTCTAGGGAAAATACACCTGAGGGTGACTGGGCAGAGATGGCATGGCCAGGCTGTGATCCATGGAGTTACTTTTCAGCCAACATGCATGGCTCCTGCCCAGTCTGGTGGATCCTACATCCCTTCTCTTTAAAAGCCTGGGTCATTTGACTTGCGTTGGCCAGTGGAATGTCAGTGAATGTGGTTTGAATAGTGTCTTGAATGTGTCTGTGAATTTTTGTTTTGGCTGTCAGCCTGGGATCTGCAATAGGGAGACACATGGAACTGCTTAAATCTGACTTTGGCTGTGACCTGAAGCCAAACAGGAGCATCTTTGTAAATCTCAACTTAGACTTTAGACTCAGGTACATAAGGTTAAATGCTAGTTGTAAGATATGACATTTGTTATGCAGCATAATCATGGCAATAGCTGACTGATACACTGACCAATGTCACACTTTAGGATTCTTCTTGTACAACAGATAACAACAGAATTCAGACCTATTTTGCAGCAGTGCGATGCAGTAATTCTCAAATTCTTTATTGGCATAAATAATTCAGATATTGGATTCTCACTAAACATTGCACTAAACACAAGAAACAATAGGCTTGCCGGCTCAGAGGCTCACAAACTGTCCAACAGCCCAAGATAGAAATACTTTTTTGAGAAGTGTAGAAAACTTTATAAATGATTCTGTACAAATATACACAGTGGACCCTCCCTCCCTCCATCCGGCTCTCCTTTCCTGGGTGGCACTGAATCAAATATTCTTTCTCAGCAGTGAGATATTGGCAACAAGTGAGAGAGAAAGAGAGACAGAGACCCGGACAGACAGCGTTAGAAAGGGAAAGGAAAGAGAGGAAAGAAGCGGCCCCAGAAGGGAAATGTGAAATGGATTTTATACATCAGCTCAGTCTGCGACGGTCAGCACAGACAGACATGGAGACAATGTGGACCATTGGCCCTTATGGGTCTGTACAAGAATCAGTCTTTATATAATATATATGTATAATATTTATAGGTATATATACTTTGTGTATAGAAAAAGGTAACAGCATCATTTACACAGAGAGAAAGCCTTTTTACAATTGAGGAGTTTTCCTAAGGTCAGTAACTTCAAGAGTAATCAACCAAATGAATCATGCGATAAGTCTGTGGAGCGGAACCCGGTGTAAGATTGGCGATCAGGAGAGAGGGACAGGAGGTGGACACAGGGACTGCCCTAATGGGCAAGCATCTCCCACCTGGCCCTGCCTTGGCCAAGGGCACTCACCCAGCTGGACCAGCCCTGTCTGCCCCACTGATCTGCTGAGTTCTCACCTTGGGGCCTGGATAAGGGAAGTCCTGCTACTATGAGGGCTTTGGGGGCAGGGTCTTGCCAGGGCTCCCCTGTTCCCCTAAGACTGAGCCTCAGCTGGGCTGGGGTCATCCTTATGAGCCCTGGCATCCCTGCCTGGGGACTGTCGAAGGGCATGGGTAACACTCAGCACCCATCTCTTCCAGTGCCCTGGTATTTCAGGATGAGGTTCAGGGGCAAATATCAGTTGGGTGATTGAGAAGTTACACTTACTGAGCACCTACTGTGTGCCAGGTATTGCGTGACACCGCTGCATTCATGATTTCATTTACTCTCCCAAGCAAACTTGAAGGTTAGCACTCTGCTAAACGCATGAAAACCAAGAGACTTCAAGAACTACTCTGAAGGTGCTGCGGATGCTGAGATGTTGCCGGGGAGATCACTGTCCGCACCAGGGAGCAGCGTGGGCACTGTGAGCTGAGTGTAGTTCAAATGGGTCAACGAGTCCCGCTAATTTACAGAGCCCACACACACTCCGAGAGTGCTGCGCCCAGCCAAGGCTCTGTTTCCAACCCTTCAAGCTCCGACACAGATTTACGGGAAGAGCAGGCACACTCTCCCGCCGCCGGGAGCGGACACCGTCTCCCCCCTACTTCAGCTTGCATCACAGATTGGCCTGTGGCTCACTATGACTCCTGTGTCTTTTTTAACCACTTCAATAACAAACTAGCATTTTGCCCACCGCCCCTGTAACATTTAACTGGAGACCATTTTTGTGTGTGTATGTGTGACCATTTCCGAGTTCGTGCATGCCCTTGACCTCCGCCCTCCAGCGACCCATGCACAGACAGACACAGTGTCTAGGAAAGGGACCATGCTGACACTGTGTGGTGGGTGAGCAGCTTTCTGGTGTGGCAAGACAGATGCACTGGTCTCAAGGAACTTGGAGACAAAAGTCACAAGCTGGCAGAGGGAGAGGGAAGCAGAAGCAGAGACAGAGGAGAAAGTGCTTAAGAGAGTAGGGCTGGTGTCCAACCCCTCTCTAGCAAGGATGCCCACAGGCAGCAAAAGTGACACGGGAGACCAGGAAACAGCCACGTGGCCTCCATCATGCTGATGCAGGTGTGGGTGTTGAGGACAGAGAGGCCAGCAGGGCCAGTGAGAGATGCAGAGAGGAATGGGCCCAAACTCTAGCAAACACTAAACCTCCCTTGGACGTCTTCCACCCAGGGCACTAAGGCTAAGCAGAGATCAGAGCATGATGGGTTGAGAAGCCGAGGTCTCCACGTCTGGGCCTGAGCACTTTCCTCTCAGGGATGGAGTCTTCCAGGGCCCAGCATCCAGCTTGGGGAAAGTGGGGAACAGAAGATGTCAATAAAGCATGCTCTTGTCCTTGAGTCTGCACATAGTCTGTTTCTTCCCCTTGGCACACCGTTCCCTACTTTCTCCTTCCATTCTGCTCACATTTCAGGTGACATTCAGAAGTCTCTCCTCTGAAAAGCCTTCCTCAAGGGGCCTCTTGACTCCACTGAAATGCCTCTAACTGGTACTATGCACCCAGGATGCTGAAGGCAGGGGATCCCTTCCTTCCCTGCTTTCCCAGCCACACAGGAGGCACTTAATGACTCTGTGCTGAGTGATTATATGAAATGAAGTCTTGGGGAACAAAGGGATAGGGTTGCTTGGTGTTAGGCTCTTAGGATGATGTGGTAACTGTGGCTGGGGACACTTTTGGAACATGGGGAAGACCTCCTTAGTATCCTTCAGTGCACCAACGGGCCAACAAAAGGAGCTGGGGTGGGACTGGGCAATCGGGGCACACAGGCATCCCTCATGGGCCAGCTGTTGGAGGGGGGTGGGTCTGAGGCAGCAGGGAGCCAGCTGGGTGGGAGCTTAGACATGAGGTGAGACAGCAGGCCTGAAATACCAGGGCGGCACCCAGCATCTGGGCCCTGAGACTGGGGGCTTTTTGAGGATTTATTCCCGATGACCGGCTTGGCAAGAGGTGACTGCTGGGAGGAGGAAGAAGAGGTGGGGGAGAGACTCACGCATTTTATAACTGTTCTCAGGCCTGGCTGAAGGCAGCCCGCACTGGCTGTGTCCCCTCCCTCTGTGGCCCCATTCAGCCCAGAGCTGCCCAGATTTCCAGGGGCCACATAGGGCTCCCTAGGAGGCTGGTTGAGGGTGGGGTAAGGGGACTAGGGTGGGGGCCTCAGACAAGTGCATTAGAATACCATGGTGTCTACACTGTAGCTACGTAGCAGTTACTTGAATTTACACAAGTTCAGATGCGCCAATTAAAAAAATTATTAGAGTGGTATTATTTGCAACACAGGTAGAAAAATAAACAGAGGGAAACGACTAGGATCACGAGGACCAATGCATTGCATTAATTGTCCAAGACACATATAGGTGTTAATTGTCCAGTTCCCCACCTGGGGCTGGGGTGGGCTGGGGAGGAGAGAGGTTGGCCCCATCAGGGGACAGGGCTCCAGTAGAGATGATCCACCTGCCTCCACCCCTGGGTCAGCCACGGGGGACAGAATGGAGGGGCACATCTTGTCCCAGATTGTGCATTTTGTGACTTAGTGTCCGCCAGAGGCAGCACTGCGGGCCTGGCCCGAATGTCTCCTCCATAGCTAACTGGGGATTGGAAAGAAGGTGGGAAGGGTCCTCAGCTATCCGAGGAGCTCTCCATCCTAGGGTGCTGGGGAGACATCCCCGAGGAGCCCCAGAGAGCAGCACTATGGCTTTCTAACGCACGTCTCAAGGTCTGAGTTTACTAAGAAGAGTTCCTTCCTAGGACACCCACAGGGGTGGAGTGATGCCCTGGGGACCCAGGCCTTGCCCTGTCCAGGCCGATGGTGAAACAAAGGCCACATTCTCCTGGCTGATGGGGCCCTCAAACTGCTGCTCTTGGTGTCCTCTCACTCCAGGTATCCCCTCTTGGAGTCTTCCTGTTTCCCAAGAGCCGCAGATGGCAGATCACCACTGCATTTCAGTCCTAGTACTGTAGCCAAAGAGATAACCCAAAGGACGTCAGGCAATGTCTGCACACAGTTTTGGATGTCACGCTGGGGACAGGGATGTCACTAGCATCTGATGAATGGAGGCCAGGCTGCTATCTGGTATCCCACAACGTCCAGGACAGTCCCCACCACAGAGAAACATCTGGACCCTGTGTCAACAGCACTGAGGCTGTAAACCTCTGGTTTAGAAGGACCATCATCCCTTCCTCCTTCTCTTTCTTTAGATCTTGATTTAAATGTCACCTCTTCACAAAGCCTTGGCCAGTATGTCCCCCCTCCCCCGCCACCACCTTCCTGGCCCCTTGCGAGTTTTCTTTTTGCAGATCTATGTGCCCTGCAAATGTATATATCTGCAGTTGGCTGTTTCTTGTCTCTCTCCTGCCTTAGGCTGTCAGCTTCAGAGGCCTTGTGTCACTCATCATTGAATGCGCAGTCTAACATATAGTAGGTGCTCATTAAGTCACCCAATGAATGAGTGGCTGTGGAGAAATACACCCACAGAACTCTCACCCAACTTGAGGACACAAAGCCCCCTCCCACCCATACCAGTAGCTCACCCACCACTCAGAAGAGACCCCTTTGCTTTACCGCACACCACAATTTCTCCCCAGTATCCTGACTCCAGCGTGTCTCAAACACTCCCTTTAGCACGGAAGGTCAGGGTATTTTTAAACGAGAAGAACTAGCCGAGCTGGTATTGTTTTGTTTTGTTTTGTTTTTTAAATGGAGAAAAAGGAAAACTAAGATTTGTATTTAATCATTAGACTTTCAAATCTAAGAAGCCACGATGCAAATAGCACGTTGGCATAAACAATTGCTGCCGGCTCCGTGGAGGGAGGGAGCCGTTCTTCTGAGCTAATTTAAGCTAAATACATGGCAGTTATTTTTCATCTCTACTATTGTGTGACTTTCTCCTGGGCTCCTGGTCTGGGGGAGATGCTATCAGGCAGGAGGTGGGTGGGCAGGGGTAGCAAAAGGAGGAAGGAAACAGAAAGGCAGCATGGACGGTCCTCACGGCCACTAAACTGGCGGTGAGAGGCTTTTCAAGAGCTCCAAAGTGGAGCCCGTCGTCTGCTAGGACCCCGGAAGCTGTGTGGATGAAAACTGCATACTGAACCTTGCACACAGGGAAGAAAACGAAGGTCAAAGAGCCAGATTCCTTTTCCTCAGCATTCTGTGCAGCATATCCTGAGTGCCCAGAGGGCCACACTGAACTCTAGAACTTTGACAAACTGGTTCAGAACAGTGCCCCCTGCCACGTGCCACCATGCCCACAACACCATCTTTCCTCAGGGCCCACTTATGTTGGGCTTCCCGCCCAGCTGTTGTGTGGCTGGGGGTAGCATTGAGGCCTTGTGGGAAGGCATCCTGGAGAATAAATGATTCTCTCCAAGCAGCAGCAGGAAGATTACCAGATAAAATCTGACACAGGGTCTTAAGAGCAGAATCTTCCTGCATTTTCCAAGTTCCCCGACTGAATCTTCTGTAAGGCTCTGATGGGCTGTGTACAAAACCAATCCGAATGACTGGGCTTCTGGAAGTTTCTGAGGCCTGAATTCTAAACCAACCTCTGTCCCTGAGAAAGAACCTGACTGAGGAAGCGTTTATCTGCCCCATCTGGTCCTCAGACCTGCTGCTGTACAGGGAGGGGAGGATGAGACCAGGGATGGTCACATGTGTCCTCCTTAAGGTGGCAACTCTCATTTCCCATGGCTGAGTCTGTGATCGGTGGAAAGGTGTGCTGTGATCAATTAGCAATGTCTGCATAGAGCACAGGCTGCACCATCAGGAGCAAAAATGTTATATATTTGCCCTCCTTAGCCTTCTTCTGGGGCTCTGCTTTTCCTACCAGCAGTGAATGGAAGAGCAGGAGCATCTTTGGTCAATGATCCCTACCTCCATGTCTATTCCAGGGTACGCCTTGGATCAGCTCACATGCCCCCCTCTGGGGAGTCAAGGACGGGAGGGGTCCATGTACCTTTCTGCTCTCCAAGGAGGCAGCGTGTAAATGCTAGTGGTCAGTTGCTCTTCTTTACGGGCCAGAACACTTGAAATTAAGTGGAACTCACAGAGGTTGTCCTTGTTGGGGCATTCAGAGACCTGCCTGGAAGAGCTTGCACAAAGTCCTACTGGTCTTTTAGAAATTTGACCACGCAATAGTGTCTTTAAAGCTCTGACGAGCCTTACAATTGAAAAACAAGTTTCATCTTGTTTTATCTAAGCACTTCCAATGCATCTTTATCCCAGGGTCCTTTCAGTAACTCGTGTCATCCAGTCATCCAAGGAAGGACAGATCTGTGAGGCATATCTGGTAAACAAGGTCTCACATAGCTCAGGGACACTAGGCAAAGCCCATGTCCTCTAGCCCAGTCCTCGGTGTAGAGGCACACTCATCTGAACCCCACAAGATGAATCCTTCATATTCTGAGTGTTAGGGAAGGGTTGAATGAGCCCACTGATCCGGAAGATAGGACCCTTCCCATGCATGCGAGAAGTCCTCTCATTGGTCAGCCTCTTGGCAAGCCAGGACCACAGTTAAATGTTATGTGCACAAGAGGGAGAGAGGGTGGGGCGGAAAGTGTGGGCTTCTTGGAGGAGGAGGTTTGGCAAATGCACATTTCCTGAAAATCTGAGCAACTGCTGGCAGCCTGGCAGTCTGGGAACACAAGTGGGCACCCCGCACCCTCCCTTGCACGGTTTCCTGTTTCTCCTCCCTCTCTGCGGGTTATTAGCTGGGAATCAGCCTCAGAGGCAGGGACCGTGACACCCCTGTGGGCGGCAGGGCATGGAGAACTCAACATGGCTGAGTTCTTAGGAATGGAAGAGCCTAAGGACTCATTTTTAAAATGTTAGCTCTATGACTATGGGTTGGTTTATGTCTCTATCCCTGTTCTATTAAAAGGGGGACAAAGGTACCTGCCTCCCAGGACTGTCATGGGGATTCCACAGACTCGGCACAGGATAAAAGTGTTCAGAGAACAGCAACTGTTAGGGCTGGAAAGTTATTCTGCCTTCCACATATCCCAGAGCCCTGACCCACGCGTGGGATTCCACACATCACATTTGTTAATCCTGGCAAATGCATCTGAAAGGGAGACAAGGCATCCACAACAGAGATGGGATTCAATGTCACCAAGCCCTGCCAACAAAGTCCTGGGGCCACCTGTGGTCACTCTGGGTGGCTGAGGCAGAAGAATTTCAAGTTTGAGCCTGTGTTCTTTCCCAGAATCTCTACCACTCTGTAGTCTGGAAAAAAATCTATTGAACGCTTACTATATGCCAGGCACTGTACTAGGAGCTGGCACAAAGACAAGTTGGGATGTCAGTGGGACTGCAATCTTCCACCAGCTTCCTGTCCCCATTTAGCAGGTAACTAAGAATTGGTAGCGGTTACAGGGCTTGAGAAGGAGCCAGTGACTTGTGCCTAATCAGGTGCACTGACTGAAGAGTAGCGAGAGTTCCCTCACAAGTGGGTGCAGGTGAAGGTAGTTGGAATGGATGACATGACACTGGATCCCAGGAAGTGTGTCCTCAGGAGCCCGCCAGGAGACTTCTCAGGCAAAGTCAAAGAAGGAAGAAACAAAAGCCCAGCTCTCCAAGGTCACACCTCTGCCCCTGAGCAAGAGTATAAACGAAATCAGATCCGTGCCACCAACACCTATAGGTTATGCATGACACGCCCTCAAGTGACTGTCCCTCTGCAGATGAACCACGCACACGCAAGCCACCCCTCTTCCCACAAGGAGCTGAAATTTGCAGCTGCTAGGATTCAGCGATGGGAAGTATCCTTCAGGAGAGGTTTAAGAAGTAGACATTGGTGTCCTGACCCCTTGTGTCCCAGGGGTTCTTGGGAATTTAGGATCTGGGGACCAAGGGCCTGTCATGGAGCCACTAAGGAGACCTGTCAGAGCACAAGAGAAAGCTCCTCAGAGCAGGCTGCTCTCCCAGCCACCCCTCCAAAAAAAGACACGCTGAAACCCTAGCCCTTGTGACCTCAGAATGTGACCTGATTTGGCAACAGAGTCATTGTGGGTGCAATTAGTTAGGATGAGGGCCCTTAATCCAACATGACCAGTGTCCTTAGATGACAGCCAGTGAAGACGGAGACACAAGGCGGCTGGTATGCTAGGATGGAGAGGAGA
>RJWT010034898.1:0-13583 GCA_004365215.1 Cuniculus paca
ATGTGTGAACATGACATGAAACATTGATGTAAATGCAAGTTTCCCAATAGAATGAGCCTAAGGTATAATTTTATAGAGCTGCTGAGCATTGTGGAAATTCCAATTTTATATATATATATATATATATATATATATATCCTGATAAAGAAGTTCATTATACTTCTGTTTGGGGGGAGAATGTTTGCAAATAACTAGTCTAGAGAATAGAATAGTCAATTACTAATATTGATAAATTCTTTAAGAATAATTATTATTATGTTAGTTGAAGTAAAATTAAAATATACACATAAGCACAAAGGATTAGGTTAAATTTAGTTATTCCTTCAACTTCTACCTTTAATTTTTTTAAGCTGCTTTTATGTGAAGCAGTGGTACTTCACTAAAAACATACAATCTTACAAAATTAATTTGTTTGATCTGAAGAACAAATAAATGCTCATAAATATTTTGGGTTTGAATTAGCTAAAAGAGCTGACCTCATTGTGTGCAGTAGCACAGCCTGACTCTGTTTAGACCTCGCTAGTTCATAACCAACCTGTAGGTTTCATAGAATGGTGAGAAGAATACAGGAATAACCAAGAATTGTGGCTTGCTGGAACTTAGAAAAGTTAGATTAGATAGTAGATAAGACCCTTTCAGTTCTGACCTTCTATGCTTTTATGCCAGTGATTGAAATCACCAAAGCCACTTTGTTGTCATCTGACCATTGACCTGTAGAATATCTTCTTGCCCTTGTAAGTATTTATGCATCAGAGAATGGCTTTCATTGAAATGTATCAAAAGTAAACTATGTTTAAAGGAATACTGGAAAAAGAAAATTTTGGTGTGGTATGATTTCACTTACATGTGAGATCTGTAAAAGACTAACTCGTAGAACTGGAAAGTAGAATGGCGGTTCCCAGGGCCTCCTGACGCGTGGGTTGTACAAGGACAGCCTTTGGGCAGCAGGAAAGGTGTTATAACAAATAGGAGGGGTCCGGTGTGCTCTGGTGTCCTTATTACACAGCAGGGTGACAAGAGTTAACACTAACACACTGTACATTTCAAAATAGCTGAAAGAGAGGATTTTGAATGTCCCCTCCTCAAAGAAATGATAAATATTAGAGGTGAGTGATATGTAAATTAGCGTGATTTGCTTAGTCCGCAATGGATACGCGTATTGAAACCCCACATTGTATGTCATAGACGTGTACTTAACTATTGTCAATTAAAAAGAAAATAAGAGTTAAAAATAAATTTTTGTTGTGGATTTTCAACTTGCAAAGGGTGCGCCTTTTTCACAGTTCTCTTCTAAATGTCTCTATGTTGGCAATGAGCTGCACATACTAGCTTACTCTAATACATTCTAATATGCTGCATTTTAATTTTATTTTTAAATGAGAAAATAATCAAAGTTGGTGCATAAGGATATGTTTTTTAGAGAAATTTGGAGTAAATTTTAATTTTTTTCTTTTCAAAGTGTCTCTGCCAGTTAGCAATGTGTGAGATCCCATATGTTGAGTGGTATTTAAAGAGAAACTGCTCTTGATTTTTTCACACCTGAACTACCTATTTCAGATGTTCCAAAAAGTATCTGCCTAAAAATGAACTGCACAATAGGTATAAAATTATGTTGGCATCAATTGCTGAAGAAAAAAAAGTCTTTACTAACATTTTATCACACCTCTATAGATAAAAAGAAGAAAGCTACCAAGTTTGCTAGTTCCTAGAGAGTCATTTAAATTAATCAAGTGAGCAAAAAGGTTTTTTGTGCCCTTTTGTCTTAACTTGAAATGACTTCCACAATGAATAGCTACACCTGGCTGTGTGCTTTCTAAGACCCTGATTTTCCTCTGTAACATCTGTAATTATAGCAGTTATTTACAATTTTTAACAAGCAATCATGTGCAATTACAAATGCATGTAATCTCAGTTTTGTGATCTGTGTCTCTTGCAGGCATTAGGTCTCCATAGAAATTCCAACACGCTCCTATTTTCCACGGTGCTGGAGAAAAAGGGAGCCGAGCAGACACTGAATACACATCTCATCACACAGGTTTCCTGAAGCAGGCGTCCCAGCAGGTGCAAGCTCAGATACACAAAGCATTTATTAATCAGATTCTGCCCCTTCAGGATTTTACTTATCTCAGATTCCGAATCAGAAAATTATCCTTGGATACCTTCCTGATGTGAACATAAATTTTATAAACATTTCTTCTTTTTAAATAAGCATGACTTACATGGAATTCTATCAGCTCTAACCAATACAAAGTATGCAAATAATTTGTTTGACCTGTGTACACAGTGATGCTGTGGTCTCTACAGTCTAAATCACTGCAGAGTAGTATGAACTGTTTTCTGAGCAACAAATAACAATGTCATTTCTAAGTATGCCAAATTTATACAAATGTCACTGTATACATTTTCCAGGCATCTTAATTTTAAATCCAGAGAATGACTTACCAAACTTTGAAAGTACAAATTCATGCCTAAAGAAGAAACGAATATCTATATAATTCCAAATTGAAATGCAATCATTCAGTCACAACTTGTCATTAAATAATAAAGACTGCTTGAGGAGACATGTCGGTTTTAGAGAGGCCCTTTTGATTCTTAACTCTGAATTTAATGTAAAAGCTACCTCCTATGACATGATGAAATCACAGTTCTGTGCATAGAACTATTACAAAGCAATGCTGACACCTACAGAGAATGTATGCAAATATCCAAGTTTAATTGACATATATTTTACTGATAGATGCTAATACCTTAAATGACAACTACCTTGATATGCAGAAACCAAGACAATTTAAGTTTGATGGGTCCATGTGAAAAAGGGCATTTAATTTACAACAAAAATATAAATTACATCATTCTTTCAAGAAACTTCACTGCTGTAACATTATTTGACTGTCAGTATTTTAACAAAGATGGAGTATACCTTAATAGCCCCTTGTTGTATAGACCCATCTGCTGTGAATCAGTGACACATGTTGAAGACAGCAAGAAACAAACTAAAATGTTTATTCTTCCATCTTTAGGTAATATGTCTACTAAGGAAGGGGAACTATCTTCCTCTCTTTGGGACATCTAAGATACAATGTTCTAGAGTACATGTGTGGAGGCCAGGGAGAAGCACAAACTACCTTCACCTAGTATTTTCTTTGCTGCCTCTTCTACTCCATGTTATAGAAAAGCTAGTCTCCCAACAATTAAGTTACAATGTAAATTTAGCCCAGTGAATATTTTTTAGGTAAATAAAACTTACTATGCTCCTCAATGAGTATTAATTAAAGGAAGGCAAAAATCACATCTTGTATTGAGTGAAAATTTACGGAGTGCTAGTAGTAACATTAAAAAAGTCAGCTTTGACAATGAAGAAAATCCTTTGACTGTTATTTAAAACTGAATATACTGCCAGCAATTCTGTTAGAAAATGTCTAATTTATTTTCAATAAAAGTGTCTAACAAAACTTTAGTAAAGAAAATTCAATAGCCATGAAGAAAAATTGCAAAACTTTACTAAAGGTAATAAATTGACTTAAGTGAATATAAGAGATATGTTTCTGAAAAACAGAGTAGAGCAGATTGACAATTATTTCCTAATTTGTAGATTATATACCTATATATTTCAAAAGAAAATCATAAAAGTTTTGTTTGCTTATATTTTTAAAAATTCCTAGACAAAATAGTTGAGAGCACTTTTAATAAGAACACTAACAAGAGAATAGTGCCAAGAAATAATTATCTACTCAGTAAAAGGTATATTCCATAATATGTAACATATGCTATATTAAATTTATTCAATAGAAAGCCAAAAAGTTACAACAATGTAGATCAAACAGAATATCTTGCTTTAAAATAGACTGTGGTATTCCGAACTACAGTGAAATAAGTAATACTCAGTAAAATGATTATTAGGAAAATTGATTTCCCAGTTTATTAAAGTAGCAAAAACATAGAACATGCATAAAGTGAAGTATTATCTGATCTTGATATATAGACAGATTTTAAAGTAAAATACGATCGAAAAGTAAAAAGTAGTTAACTTGAGACTATAAGATAGAAACTTTAGTATTTAGCAAATATAGTGCACAAATTAAAAAAAAATAAACTTCAGGAAGCTACTTGGAGGAGTTATTCAAAAATCCTTAAAGAGAATTTTTAAAAAGTTCAGTTGAAAACAAAGCCAGGATTATAAAAGGAGACCCTAAGAAGAAATAATGCAAATGTTTAATAAATAAAAGGAAAATTGTTCAGTATCACTCTTTGCCAATGTATAACTCATATTCCAGGAAATCTGCATCATTAGCTTTAGCAAACATTCATTGCACTGTCACAAAACCCCTTCTTGGCTTATTTATTCCCAAGGGTATAACACTTTTCTCTCTTTATAACCCCAAATCCTACTCATATTTTAAGAATCATGTGAAACCTATGTTATCTGATGTCTTTTTCTAATCTGCATAAACAAAATGTTCCCTTATACTGAACTTTCATGGCTCCTATCCTTAACGTTTTTTACATTTGCCACAAACCATGCTATATTTTGCTTATTTAATGTTTTACCTTGTCTTCTAATCATAAGTTATTTTTAGCAAAGTTGGATTATTTTTCACGTTCCTGTCCTTGACAAATCTGTCATGCCAAAAGCAAAGCAAAATGAAATAATTACGACAACAAAAACAAGACAATAAGCAATAGTAGTGACAGTTTGACTAAAATAAATAAAGACATTAACACATTAAGCTTCTTATGCAACAGCAGAGAAAACTTATTTCTTTCCCATGCCTGTGAGACTTGGAGCAGCTAGTTATATTTTTGGTACAAAGAAAGCCTTAACACATCCCAAATGAAAAAATGTGCAACACCACCTTCTTTAATCACAACATAAAAATTTTTTTAAAAAAATTAATATTAAATGAGTAGATAAAGAAAATTTTAAAATTCTGGTACTTGGAAATTGGGGAAAATAAAATCTAGGCAATTAAAATTATTGAATGATTTTGATAAAATATAATAAAATTGCAGTAAAAAATGACCAGAAATCATCAAAATGAGAAAAATATTTAAACCTGATGAGATAGGGCTAGGAATGCAGCTCAGTGGTGGAACAAATACTTGACACCAAAACAAAACAACCTTATGAAATTGTGCCTGAGATTCTTTTCTTTTCCTAACAAAGTACTTCATGTGAAGTTATAGGGAGTTGTAGTGACTTTATTTGCTTAATGTTGATTTCAGCTTTGAATTAAGGTGGGCATTCTGAATGACAGACTCTAGAAAGTTAAAATATACTTATATTAAGTTCCTTACAAATAAACTTTTAATTGTGAAATTGATTTGTAAGAGAGATACACTCTTGTGATTTCCAGAATATCAGTATCCTATAGAAATACAATTCTGTCCCATGAATTTTAAATCTTCCAGCATTCGCATCCCAAAAAGCAAAAAGAAGACAAGTGAAATTAATTTTAAAATGAATTTATTTTACCCACAATATACAGCACTGCACATCTTCAAAACATTTTATTTTTATCATGTCTGTATTTTAAAAGTTGTGATCTTTTGCACTCCCCGTCCCCCCAACCCCCTACACACTCTGCCTTTGCAGTCTGGTGTGCATCTTCAACTTCGAGCACGTCTCTGTGTGGATCAGCCAAGTTTCCACATGTGCTCTGCAGTAGAGGTCTCGAAGATGAAAACAAGGGAAGCATTTTCCAGCTGCTGAGGCAGTTTCTCCTGGTAGAAACAATTCCTGCAGCAGTGTGCTCTGTTGTCTCACCAGAGGTAGACTCAGTGGTTACAGTGACTTCCTGATTTCTGCAGCAGAGCTCAAGGAGTTGGCTCTTCAAGTGGAGACTTGTGGTGGTGGTGGTGGTGGTAGTGGCTTCCCAGTTCCTCCCCTCTGATTGCACCAATGGGGCGCCTCCCTGGGCAAGCCTGTTTGATGGTCTTCTTCTGGGCTCATGCCTGGGTTAAAATCAAGTCTTCTTCAGACCTTCTCAGAGCTCTGCAAGCGCACAGTGCCACCAGCTAACACTTAAACTGGAACGTTTAAAAATCAAAATGATCAAATTTCATTCAAGATGTAGATAAAACCTAAATATTCCTGAAGCATGAAGAAACCAAGCAAGTGGGATGATGGAGCATTATCTTTCTAAAAAAGAACTTCCATCATTGGAAGCACACTTCTCTCTGAATTCCATGTAGATGCACCAGGTGGAAAAATGTTAAAAAACAGAGATGAGACTAGCATCCTTAAAATGTTTGGAAGCCGTACTGCGAGCCTTAGCAATTAGAACACTTTACACTCAGAAATTTTCATAAAAAGTAGCAGAAAAAACTCATAATTTTAAGTGTTAAATAGCACTATCTAAGCACTTGAAAAAGAGATGAACATTTGATTTTTCTTGTCGCAATTTGGGTAATGTACAGCAAAACAGAATGCTATACAGTACTTTATAAATTGATAAAAACAAAATTTTTTTCAGCTGAATACCATTAAGTTGAGCGTACTTACTTATTGACCCACAAAGTAACTGACAAAGTTATTAAAGAAGGGAGATAGGACAACTAGCATGTCGTTTATAAAGTACAAGTTAAACTTTACTGTTGACTGAGTATGAAAGGGTGAGTAAATGAAATAGAAAATATTCAACTGTGTTCAAAAATTTACACTTGACATTTTTACTTGTCATTTTTCAATAACTTACCAATTTTGGATTTCCATGGCAGACAAATAATCAGCCACTGGGTTACTATTTCTACATTACGAAAGCATACATTTCATCAGATCAGCAATCATGACCTTTCTATCTTACACTGTGGGATACATAACAAAGTGCTGGTTGAATCGAATTGGGAAACAATATAAAATTGAATTTATTTTAAAGCGTTGGTTTACTTTGTGAATCAGATTTTTCATAGAGCAACACACAGTAACAATAATCAGCAAATTCTGCTGGATAATTTTTGAATAACATTAAACCTGTTTTCAATGTCTTTTAGTAATCAGAGAATTCCTGAGTGACTGAGCTTGCTGGTGGCATAAAATGATGGCTTATTTCACCTGAGTGTTAGAGTACAGGGATGCCTTTGCTTAGTTTTCTGTTATTTTAGAGAACAAACCTTTCACTATCACCCTTTAATGTAGAGACACAGCAAAGCAGTGTTGTCACCAATGACCTGCTGCAAAGCACAAGTAGTTTAGAACACTTATGTACATTATAAAGAACCTGTGACAAATGAACTCGGTCATCGTGCTGTGATCCTGAGGGAGTCACTTAAAGAGAAAAAACAAAAAACCTGCATGAATGTAGCTAAGATGCTTACCTGCCAGACTTGCAGATCTAAGGTATTAACAGTTTTTCAATTATTTTTTAAATGAAAGAATGGTACATGATTACATGTGATCGTTTTTAATTGCCATGGTTCTGATGATCAATGCAAATAAAGTATCACTAAAAGATTCAAATAACATATATTAAATATACTTCTTGATTTTTATATCTCTTCCTTGTATGCATGTGTTTAGTTAAATTGTATTTGCTAATTAATTAAAATTGCTTTTCAAAAATTGCTAATTACAAAATTGGAAATTAGCCCAGTGCCACCAAATATAATAGAGACAAAAATAATATAAATTCTGGGCTGAGATTTGGATGAATGTTAGAGAGCTTGTCCATATTTAGGAGGCCCTGGTTTGGGTCCCTCCTGCCAGATACATCATCATCGTGATCACCATCACCATCCTTATCATCATCATCATCATCATTTTTCTCATAACTCTAGTTAGTTGAAAAACAACTTCAAACATTTTTAAAGTTCCAGAACTATTTACACTAAATTCTTTACCTAAGAATAAGCCAACTCAGAAAACTAAAACTAAAAGAGGAAGGAAAAGAAAGGAAGGGAAGGAAGGCGGTAAGAAAGAATGGATTAGACTATTTTAAAGATAATAAAAGCAAGAACATCATGTGGTTAAATTTAAACTATATTTTCCACTTTATTGACTGATTAATAACAAAATATTTTGTCAGTGTATAGATAAAGTCTATCAAATGAAATATTTGGAACCTAATGAAATTACCTTCATTCCCAAATCTGAGAAAAATTACACTGATAGTAAAAAATAGATGCATATATATTATGCACATCTAATTTTACTCAGTTACATAATCACAGCACATTTTATATGCACATGTGAGTATAAGCTGCTGTATATAAATGCAGATATTGTTTCTTAAAAAATAATCCTCAGGAGTTTTTTTTTTTTTTTGTACCTTGTGCTTATCAGGCAGGCACTTGTAGTGCTGAGCTATATTCTTGGCCCCTTCCCTAAGAGTTTTAAAAGCCTTTCAAAAAGACTGAGATTCATTTGAATCAAATATACTACTCTGGAAGATATTCAGTATATGCAAGCACATATCATATATATATCTTATGTATATTAAATATATGTGAAGATACTATATAATAAATCTCTAAACAAACCATACTTTTTTTATGGAGAAATTTTTGATTAAATTAGTATGTTTTGGAACATTGCTAAATGTTATAACTCTGCAGAATGTGTATGGGGTGCTCCAGGGTTTTTTTTGGTACCGGGAATCAAACTCAGGATCCTGAGCTTGCCAGGCATGATGCTGCTGAGCTACATCCCTGGCCCAGTGCTTCAGTTTTTAATATGTGGATAAAACTTATAATTTCCATAACAACTGTAGTTTCTAAACATTGAAAAACTATTTGTACATGTTTAAATGTAAATACCATCCTAAATAAGTATTATTTATACTAACTACCCGCTTCACGCAATGCATAAATATATTCACATATTGACAATGAAAGGATTAAAATACAGAAAGTTACAAAATATAGACTAAATGTGTGGCAAGACAAGGGATTAATAACTACATAAGCTCAAAAGAGAGAATATTTTGTGCATGTATCCTACAGATTAAGTAAAGCTAAAATAAGCCTGATGGTGGGGAACAGAATTCACAAAGCACCAAAGGTCACAGAAACATACTTGCTTATTTCTCTTTCATTCTATTCTCTATTTAGGTCCAAGTCATGTAACACCTCCTCAGTTCTTGCTTCATCTCCTGAAGTGAAGGTGATCATTTTCACAGTACATCTTTAATTTTCCATTTAATCCTCAGTACAGTAAAACATTCTATCAGGATATACCTGTTGTCTACCCTATCGGTCTGTAAATTCTGAGTGATGACCGTGCATTGATCATATATTTGTGCCTGTATTTTACAGTTCACAAATATACACTGATCTTAACCAACTACATCATTGTAAAAGTTATACTTATGACAAGTACTTGTTTTACTATGGACAGAATATCAGGTGCTATGCTATGTACTTTGAAAGTTTAAATCATGATATTTTTACTTACCCCTGACTGAACTTATTTATGCATTTATGTTTGGCCTTGAAATTCACTTCATATCTTAATATGAAAGTGTAATATTATTGTTTGTAGCATTAACTAAAATGTAATATTAATTGAACTTTTCTAAAAATTTGCTAAAATGTGCATTGTGAAACAAATGTCAATTAACTGTCCTGTTACTTAGCTGTAATATATAGAAGAGACACATTACTTTTTTTCCCTGCTGAAATTCATTTCAGATTTTCATTAGAATTTTCTCCATTTTTCCTTTCATTTTCTATTCTCTTTAGGGTAATTATGGTGGAAGCTACTGTAGCGATTAAAATAGAATTTCAAGAAAACTTGCCGAAAAAATTTTAGTTATTTAAAAAATATTTTCACTCTTTGAAATGTGAATTAATGTGTGATCTAGAAAAAGAAAACAAATTCTATGTGTCTATGTGCCTTGGTGTTCTCTGCAGCTTCTGTAGAGACTCAGACTGGGCAAGAAGATTTATGTTGGCTGACAACTTCTGGTTCTCACTAGAGGTCGCAGGATGTCAGAAAACTGACCGGCCAACAGGCACACAGCTGCCAACGTTTGTCTGTGTAAAGCGTACTCTGTACAGTCTGGGGAATGCCTCAGACAGCGTGCCAATTAGCATGCCGTACTCTACTGCACATTAGGGCCAATTAGTGCCTTGACTCCTGCACTGTTTCTCCCTTTGAAATTAAGAGCTTTAGTGCTGTGTGGCCTTTGAAGGCCCAGTAGAAAAACAGGATCTGAAGGGTTGGTGTAACATTCTCCGGAGCAATTGCTTCCATACAGTTAGGGTCATGAGAAGGCTTAGAATATTGCATTTTCTCCCTTTTATGAAGTGTTAGAGACATTTAATTGCCATCACAGTCAATATCACAGGTTCAACACTTACAAAATCAATATTTCGTTAAGAGTTTTAATCATTTTGTCTGAAGAGGAGGGCTTTTCCTTAACACACTTCAGTAGGTTTCATGTGCATATTTAGTAGTCCTTTGGCAGTCTCAATTTTCAAGTTTCATCTTGAAACTACTTGATATAGTACTTTGAATATTCAAACTCTGAAATGAAGCTCCTATTTTTAATCCTTGCTCATTGTATTAGCTACAACATTAATAAAACAAAACGATGCTAAAATGTACATTCAAAAATCTCTCACAATACCATGAAGAGTACCAGCGTAAATCCTCAGGGAAACTATTAAGGGGACAAATCATTCTTAAAATTTATCTCTCAATGGGTAAAGGAGCAATGTTACGGAAAAATTTTTATATTGTGAAAATTGGAACAAACTTTTCATTTTTGATACAAACTCAAAAGTCGTAAGTCATCAATCCAAAAATAGCCATCATTTTATTCTATAGAAATTTATATTTCAAAAAAATACAACTAATATTGCAACAAAATGTCTTGTTTAGCTAAACTGAAATTTATCAACACATTATATATTTTCATATGTATTTTTGGGGAGGAATTATTAGAAATATCTCAGAGACTGAGGTCGAAGCAGTAAAATTAATTTAACTAGGAACAAAATAATTTAGAGTGATAGGAAAAACACGCAATTTAAAAACCGGTCCACTCCATATGCTCCATTGTATACCCAAGATCATTAATTTTATGAAGAATTCCTTGTTATGATAATTTTATTTATCCTTTGGTAGAATGTTCTATGAACTGAGCCATTTATATACAGGATTATTAGAATAAAAACGGCTAATAAAATGTCCCTCTACATGTTGAATTAATTGCTCTCCTAATTGCTTTCCTGTTTTACTAGTAATTGAAAGCACAGTTTCAGGTTTCCTTGCATGTGTTCTGACGATTTTGAAAGAGTAAGCCATAAACTTTGCACTGATTTTAAAAACAAACGTGATGATTTCCATTTCTTATAACAACTGTTATTATAGAGCAAGAAAACAAAAAAGAATCAAGTTTTTTTTATAGTTTTCTAGAAATGTTCAAGTCTCTTGTAATTTTTTTTTTTTTTTTTTGCAGCACTGGGGATTGAACTCACGACCTTGCGCTTGCCTGGCAGGCGCTTAGACCGCTGAGCTAGATTCCCCAGCCCTGTTTTTTGAGACAGGGTCTCACTTGCTGTTCAGGCTGGCCTTGAGCTCACTTTGTAGCCCAGGCTGGTCTCGAACTCACAACGATCCGCCTGTCTCAGCCTCCCTAGTGCTGGGATTACAAAGGTGAGCCACCACGCCCGGCTGTCTTTTGTAATTTTTTTCTCGGAATTATGAGTGGTGATCAAATGAAACAGTGAATGCTTACATTTTAAAAAATGTATTGCAGTAAATACACCTTGCCAAAAATGAAAGAGTAAATGAGTTCAAAGCAAGGTGAAATATTTTGACTATTTTGAGGGGGATTAATGGCAGTGTGTCTTTTACCATAATATATTTTAAATTTAAATATTAACTGTATTTTATGATCATCCTCCATTGATCAACCGTTTGCAGTAATTCTGTCAAATAAAAATATTAAAATTGTAATGTGTTTTCATCCACCTTATTATTCACTGAATCTGTGACTTCTGGGGTTCCCCAATGTCAAAGTGACCATGGAAGGTGAACATTTCCATTAGATTCAGGCATTGAGGCAGCCATGACAGCTCAACTGAAGACTTTCAGGAAGGAAGATTCTAATAACTCCTTCTCAACATGGCAAGACCAATAGCTGTGTTTGAAGTGAGAGGGATATTTTGATGGAATTTAGTGGCAATATGTCTTTTACTATAATAATTTCATAAAATTTAGGCATTCATGTTATTTTTTGATCACACTGATTATTAGTATTGTATATTTAAAATAAAGCTGCATTTAGACATTTTTCTTGCAACTAGATTTGATTAATTTTTGTGCTGATGTTGGAAACCCAAATGAATGAGCAGTCTTTTCTCAAATCCTTCTGAAACAAGTGAGAGAAAAAAGATGGGTGAGAAAGCAACCCTCTTTCACTCTTGTTTAGGAGTGAGATAGAAGGCTCAGTCTTACTAATGAACTGTGACCTCAGCTCACAAGTCATGATGTTTTTAGAGAAGTGATAATAATTAAGAAAGAGCTGGGTATAACCTATTGGATTCACATAAACTGATATAGAATACTTAGGAAATTGTCCACAAATGTCAGCACTTCGATAGTAAAAAATTAAAACACCACACCCATCTGAAATAGCTAGATAATTGAGGATCAAAACCTCGCCTGAGTAATTAACTGCTGATAACCAAGCTCTCCTGTGTACACTGGCAAAGCAATGTGGATTTGCTAGTATTCTACTGACCTGTGAGATAATTAGAATCTGCTGTTAAGATCCTATTGCTATTCTTCTCTGGCCCAACTCTTCCCTACTTACTTTAAAAAACCTTTTCTCTTGGGTATGAAACAGTAAATCTGAATGAAATCTTTACCCAGAAGATGAAGAATAAAAACATGAAAGAAATTATTCCACTGAGTTGAGTGCTGCTAGCTGAAAACAAACTATGCTCACCCAATTTAGCGACCATAAGTTAATGTTGTTAAAATGCTTTGAAGATGAAAAGTAATAAATATACAAATAAACACACTTCAGATGTTTCATGTTGATTGGAGGCTAGTTTTATAGTGCAAAACCATTGTGCTAGTGGTTAGAAAAGCCACCCAAAGTGAGTTATGATGCTTGAAGATGAAGGCCAAGGTCATTAATTATTGCCACCAACAAGCCCAGTGCAGCTTACAAAATACATCTGGCTGGGTCCCGAAACTGAGCCCACAGCATAATGGAAAGTTTAGAAACCCAGAAAAACTAGCATTCAAGTGCAGCTGCATATTTTTATGAATAGAGTTAAATAAGTTATAAAATAACTTGGTGATTTTACAATGCATCATAAAAATGAAGTCAAGCAAGTTATAAATATATACCAACAGTTACCCAAAAATTAACTCAAAGAGGTTAATAAACAATGTCAGCTTTTTCAATTTGAGTCATCTCAGTACATTGTTTTTTATTTACTGATTATTGAAAGATGTTTACTCTGATAAATCCAAGCTATCAGAAGTTTATTTTGCAAAAGTAAATTAGTAGAATTAGCAATGGGGAATCACAATTGTTTAGACATTTAGATGTTTACAGGTAGTAAGTAGAATGGAGAGATGGAATTATGAAATGAATGAGTCCTGTCATGAATCTAAATATTCTCCT
>RJWT010034899.1:0-13578 GCA_004365215.1 Cuniculus paca
AGAAGACAGCAAGACAGTAAGAGCAAAAGGGGCAGGAGGAATGGATGCAAGCCTCTTTTCCTCCCTTATAGTGTACATGGGCCACCCCTGACCTGGGGTGGTGGTGGGGATTAGAGGGGAGTGTAGCACTCACAAAATTTCCTTGTCCTCCTCTTGCACAGGATTGGGATGTTTACAAAGCAAGGACTCTGGCTCCTTGCTGAGTTGCTTAGTAAACTGCTCAAGTTGACATAATGTATCAACCATAACACAGAGTTGGTAGCTAGGTATCATATTATTTAATATGCCTAAGATATATACTAGTTTCTGCTACTTCTCTGTTGAGACCTAAGAAATTTTTATACATTTCCTCTGAAAAACACTATTTTCCATGTCTAGAATTCAAAGTCATCTCTCAATCAGCACCTGTAGAACAGATAATATCGCAAGCTGTTTTAATTAGTCCTGTATCATCTGCCTCATTTCCTAGTGCTGTTAGCATTCCTCAAACTGATGAGGTGTGGTAATGCAAATAAACATCATGGTAGTTTCCAAAAGAAAGGAGATGCACTTAACTGCCATGCAATGTACAAGGACTCATTTTAACAGTGTGACATTTTAAAGATGTCATACATGATCATCCTATATAGAATCTCCTCTAGTAAATGTCTACAGATCATTATTCATTTCTTTGTGCTTATCGCAATCTGAACTATATCTCGTATAATATTGTACCTTTTGGTTGCCTGGATGTTCCACTGCTCTAAAACTTGTCTGGAAGTGAAGACTTTATGATGTCACTTTGTCCATAATTAGTTCAATGCTTCACATGCATTAGAAGCTTTATTAGTTTATTATTGGTGCTGTAACAAATTATAACAAACGCTGACTTAAAACAACATAAATTTATTGTATTTTGCTTCTGGAGGGAAGAAATCCAAAATGTGACTTATTGGGATAAAATCAAACTGTCCGCCCCTTAGAGAGCTACACTTCTGGCAGATCTAGGGAAGAATCTTATAATTTCACCCTCTGATTATATGGAGGAAGAAGAATTGTTGAGGGAGATAATATAAGTAACAGAATGACAATGGTATGTAATTGCTGAAAAAGAGAAACTCTCACAGCAAATTCTAAAGGTTTCTAAAGAAATGCCACAGAAGTTTGTGGCCTGTAAACCACAAGGAAAAACATTAAATGAACCTCAGTTCTCTACCTCTCCCCTAAAACTCCATTACCTCAAAATATCCTGCAACTACAATGCTGAAGAGCACCTCTTTCCCCACCATGAGTGCAAGGTTGCCCCATGTTGAGTCAATGTTTAATCTATTTAATTCTCTAACTCAGAATGATAGCCCCGTGGCTTCTCTTTTGGTCATATATGAAATTGTTCTATCTTGAATCATGTATTTTCCAACAAGATAATGCACTGTGCAAAGGCTAAATATTGTCTTTTATCGTAAGAGGAAAATTAAATAAAATCCCTTTCTAAACACCATGCTTTGATGTAGGTTTCTTCACACTTATTATTATATGTATTTTTTTTTTATTTTGGGAAGATAAATCTATACCCTTTCCCAAGTTTTCATACACCATGTAGTTTATAGACTTTTTCAGTCTTTGTTCTACATCTAAAACTCTACTTAATAGCACTTTCAAAATTACTCCTCATTTCTAACTTGCACACAAACTTACTAAATTAACCATCCTTCTGTGTTAGATGTTTTGTTCTGTGTTCCCATAAAAGTCTTTGAACATCTCCCACTGAGTTTATTAAGGAATTGCCATCATCAAGGTATGTCTTGAATACTTCTCTCTCATTACTGATACAAAACACCTGACACCCAAAGTGAAGCAAGGAAAGGTTTATTTAGCTTACAGTTTCTGGAGATTTCTGTCCATAATCAGCTGGCTCCAAGGCAGGGTGGCATGGCACTGGGGCAACACTTCAAGGCAGCAGCCAGAGCAAAAAAGGGGAAAAATAAGGCTCTTCTCCTCCCCTATATTGTACACAACTCACCTCCTTTCAGGGTGGGTGTAACACTCACAAAATGTCCTAGCTCTCCTTTGCACAGGATGAGGATATTTACAAAGTAAGAACCCTGGCTCCCTGCAGAGCCTCTCAGTTAAACTTCTAAACTTCTCAAGTTGAGACAATGTATCAACCATAACAAGGTACTTGTCTCTCTTCCAAGTAGTAAGCATATTAAATGCAGGAAGCTTGTCTTATACAATATTTAAATCCTTTCATGATCAACATAGTGTTTAATGTGTTGGGTGAGTTAAATAAACTGTTGCCTGAGCAGTTTTTTAAATATTGAGGATAGAAGTAATTACAAGTGTAGTGGCAATATTTGTTGAAAACTTTATTCAAAAAATGCAACCTATGTTTCTTGCATACTTATTGAAAAGTGTAATGGTCCACATGCTCTACTAGATAAATTGAACACCGTTGATACTGAAGAAAGTAAGCAAAAATCATCTTTGCTATGTTTGATTAAAGCAATAATAGAATATTCTCATCAATCAGTGAATCATTGTTTTACATAGTCTTACTTTGAATACATGTCTCTAGTTTTAATAGACAAACTAATTTATATTCAGTAAGAAGTATAATTATATTTTTCATTATAGGGTCCTTTTATATAAAGAATTTTATTTAAAAATGTTTAATTCAATGAAATTATGTGCTCACTTGATTGTTAAAGTGTGCTTATCTTCTGAGTCAAGCTAGTAATAATTAGGCTAGACTGATATAGAAAAAACGTACCAAAGATCTCTGTTTAACATAATAATGAGGAATGCCAAAAAAGCAGTAAGAAGAATTAACAAAAATACATCATAAATATCTAATGAAAAAGAGCAAGTCAAACTAGGAACCTTCAAAGCTCAAAATGAATTTTGCTTACTTGGAATGAGAAGAGGGAAAACTTGGGTAATATTGAAAGGAAGATGTGTAGTGAAAGAAGGGAAATAGACTAGGGTATAATCAGCAAGCTGGCAAGATAACCTTGACAAATAATTATTATACATTTTGTATATGACAGAAGCTGTAATATGAGATGATAATTAAAAGTACAACATTGTGTAATAGCTTTAATGATATGATAACTAAAAGAGTGACAATTTTAAATGTTCCAGTAGTGTGGAGGAAGTACAACTCATCAATACTGACAGGAAAATCATATATTTAGGAATGATCTGGCATTAGTCAATGAGGTCAAAAATATTCATAAATTCTGAAAAAGGTTTTCCAATATAAGTATGCTGATAAAAATAATATATATCTGAATATAATTAAAATACCAAAGGGAGAGTAATATGATGGTATTCCTATATATAGTTATGTAAATCAATATAATTGAAAATAACTTAATTACTAATATGTATCACAGTGTTTAATAAAGAATTCTGAAGAAATTATGTTATTTATACTTCACAAGAGCTAAAATATTAAACAGTATGCTACTACCTATAACAATTTTTCATTGTAAACTATTAAAATTAGAGTTGATAAAAAATAGATAATATTTAGTAGTAGAGATAAAAGTGTATTTAGATCCACTGATTTTTTAAAAACTGGTAATAGTATTTTTTGATTGGGGGATGTACAGGTAAATATTTTTTCCTTTTTTTAATAAACATTGAGAATAATGTGGACTGAATACTATAATACTATAAACACCAATCAATATTAAATTGTATAATAATTTATGTTGTGCAGACACACTGTTAAGTAGTGGGTCTGAAAAATATTTTATTTAATCTTCACACAATATAAGTATTATAAGTGTTATTCCTTACATTTTCTAGATGAGAGAATTGATGCATTCAAAAGATAATTAATCAGTTAGAGAAAGAAAAGCGCTGCATGATTCAAGTTACAGAAGGTAGTTAAACGAATCAATAAATATATGAAGTGGAAAGCTAACTTCAATAAGATGAGGAGAAGATAAAATGGAGAACTGATGTTTAACAGGCACAAAGTTCCGCATACAACAGGTGAAGGCATTCTAAACAATTGCTGAACAACATTTCTCTCTCAGCTAACAGAATGTTGCACTTAAAATGTATTGGAAGAAAAGATGATTTTGTATTAAGTGTTCTTAACCAGAAGTAAATGTTTTTAAAAATCCATTGGCTGTAAGACAGAAGGGAAATAGAGAATAATCCCAACTGTACCATAGTTTTTGCAATTTAGGATACATTTCTTATTTTTAAAATATTTTTAGAATACATACTTTAAAATAGGTCCATTCTTAAATCCAAGAGTGATTCACTGATTCATTGCCATTTATGCATGGCAATAATTGATTCTTAATTTTATAAAATATTTAAATATTTATGCAACCAATTTTTAAGAGAGTTAAAACTAGCTTTTTTATGAGATATAAATTTTGAATTATGTATGGAAATACAGTAAATAAAAATGTATTACCCCATGAAGTAAACTAATATGACTACTTTTAAACTGAGCCATGTGGACATGTATCAAAAGAAAGAGAAAGACTAGAAAGAAAGAAAGAAAGAAAGTGAAAGAAGAAAAAAAATAGAGAAAAGGATATAATTACGAACTTCCTGAATTTATTCTTCTGACCTACACATAAAACTCTGAATAAAATTTTGTTGGAAATTTTTATACTTATTAATACATATTTAATAAAATAACTGAATAATTGAAAAGCTACAACTTTTTTTCCTAAAGAAGATATTTCACTATTACCAAAGCAAATCTACTTGACACAATTTATTAAAGAGTTGAATTTTTAAAATGTATTAGGAAACCTTTAAAATTATAATTAAATGTTGAAGAAATACATCTTATCAGAGTTAAAATCTAAGATTTGCATATGCAATTCTCATCATGATTCAATATAAAACCTATGGGAATACTGAAGATGTAACAGATCGCTGATATCAGAATGATGTCTACTTTACTAATGTGGATACTCACAGAGTTTGTGCTAATTATTCTGTTTTCCATAGCCTAAATTATAATTTACATCATAAACTAGCACATGAATTATTGTTTATTGAATTATAGTTTATTGAATAATTGAAGTCATACTAGTATTGAAAATTAGGATATCACTGGTGGAGGAGAAGTTTTAAACATCCAGTTAAAAAAATTAAAGCTCTTTTGGAAGAGTAATTGCCATGACTTAGGACAATACATCATTGGAGAGTGAGAAAAGAACTTAATGAAAGAAGCGAGTGAACCAATGATTTCAATTGTTCTTTATAAGGATTTGTACTCATTTGGGGGTATGAAGGAACACAAAAGAAAGTGGAAAAGGATGAGAACAAAAACAGATTGGGGTTGAGAATGAGGTAGTGGACAGCATGAACGAGTGGGTATGGGTCTTAGAGTTTATGTGATCACAAGTGTGATAAGATTAGAGATGTCCAAAGTGCAAATTTCCCTGACTGCATTTCCTGTAATGTGAACGTTGATTCTCTGAACCAGTAGTAAGTCTAACACTTACAATGGAATGATTTAAGGTATGAAGGAATAAGATAGTAAAAGGACCACTGAAGCAGTTTTGTGTTGTTTTTGTTTGTGTATCATTTATTATTGCATTGTTAAAGAGTCGGCCAACCTAGTGAAAAACAAGGAATGGAGGTGAGAGTAATAATTTTTCGTAATTCACTGTATACACAGATTCTGAATACATTAATTTATTGGCTATATACTGTTCAGTTAAAATACACTTTTAGATGTTTTTAAAAAATAATTTTAATAAGTAGAATGAATTTATTCTGTGATGGCCTTCTCAAATGAGCAGAATGCTTGCTTTACAAGGATTGTTACAATTTGCTATCACATTTTACATATATATACATGTATATGAATAGATACATGGATCTACATATATAGATACATATGAATGCTGACAAGTTATTAATAGGAAAAAAAGAAATGAAGAATGAGGTGTGATTTTCCTTCTTTGCACATTTATTGTTCTTATGAATGGAAGTGTTGTATGAGATGTGCTTTATTCATTGCAGAACTTTGTGCTTGTTGGACTATTATAGGAGCAATGGTGGCAAGAAGGAGGAGTCTTTAATCTCTTCTGCTAAAGAAGGCTTCTCACAGGAAGTTATGAAGCAAATCCTTCTTGAAAAACCATAATAAATCGGGCAATGGAATGAGAGGAGCCATTTTCAAGGGCACTTTGCTGAAACATCACATTAGCAACTCAAAATGAAATGCAGTACCCTTTGTTCATATCCGTTCTGTAGGCCCTAGTCACACTGATCTGAATTAGCTACCACTTGGCTGACCATGGCCAGTGGTGTCTTAGTAAGGCAAATAGAAGTAGAGTTATGATATGCAGTTTCATGGACTGAATGTATTTCCCCAAAACTCATATGTTGAATCCCTCATCCCTCAGTAAGATTGTATTTGGAGATAGGGTAATGAGCTTGAAAGCATCATTTGATAGGATTAAAGTCTGTATAATCAGAATTAATTGCCCTCTCTATTTCTCTTCTTCCCAAAGAATGGCTATGGGAGGACATGTAAAGCACATAAAGATGGTCAGCTACAAGCCACAAAAATAGCCCTTACCAGAAACCAAATTGTCTAGAATCGTCCTCTTCTATCCTAACATCTCCAAAACTGTCATAAACAAATATAGGTGTTTAAGCCACCTGCCCATCCAGTAGTATCTCTTTACAACAGTGCAAGCTAAGAGGTGCACTTTCACAGGATTTGGGATACTCCCTCAATGTGCATAGCCAGAATATATGAAGGTCCAGGTTTTCATTCAGAAGTTACATGGGGAAGCCCTGGAATGCGATACAGAGATAAGTTAAAGAAAACTAAGCATCAGATTCCCATCTCTCTCAATCCTTCCACCACATCCTCACAACCATGAGTGACCTAGAGAGCAAAAGCAGCTTAACAAACACTAAATCACTGCAGTTTCAATTAGAACCAGCAAGTGACTTAAGAATGTTGTACAGTGGTACCTCAGGTCACAAATTTAAATTGTTGTACAATTTTGGTAAAGATAAACACATTTGCGTTTGTGTGGAAAACATGGCCACAGTCACGTTTGTTATCTGATGCAGAGTTTGCAAGCAAAAACAAAATTTTGCAACATGCTTCTGTTTGTGAACCAAATTGTTTGCAAATGAAATTATTCATGAACCGAGGTAACACCTTGAAACATACCAGGAGTTGAGCAATGATTAAAAGTAAGGTCTAAGGTAAGAAAGAGATGAAGTTCATTAGGGATGCTGTTAAGGAAACCATTTGTAATATATTTCTCAAAGAACATTTGGTATGATAATTCTTTATTTTGAAAAATAATTTCTGTCAGGATATATAGAGTCAGTTCATTCACTCTGTTACCATTATAAATTCAATATGCATAGCCTGTATTTTCAACGAAGCTCAAAGGACTTTTGGTCAAAAGGTATGATTTTAGCTGGCCATGGTGATGTTCATGTGTAATCTCAGCACACGTGTAATCTGGAACCTGAGGGCAAGAAGCTAAAGTCAAGACTGGACACTTTAGCAATTCAAAAGATCCTGTTTGAAACTAAACTAAAATAAAAGTGGGAATGTAGTTCAGGGCAAAGGCCCTGCATTCAATCCCTAGTACTAGAAAAACAAAGAAAAGCAAAAATTAAAACAAAACAATAATAATTTCTGATGGTCCCAACTTTGCCATGTAGAGACCTAAAAAGAATATCACACCAATGCTAATAGGATAGAGCTGATTGATCTAAGTGATGATAGCTTTTATAAAATCTATTTGATAATTGGATAACCAGGGCAACCAAGCAGTATAGCATCTTGAAAAAGGTAGGTTTAAAGAGGAAACAGATGAAAGCACAAGTTTATTTGAAATAACAGGAAAATGCAGCCTGCATGCAAGCAAATTCGATCAGCTGCTGAAGCACAAGTGTGAGGCTGCATATGACTGACACAACAGGGGAGACACACAAACATACACAAGGGGAGACACACAGACATATACACATACACACACGTTCTTTTCTCTGAGAACTGCCACTGGAGCTTATGAGAAAGCACCTGCTATTTACTTCCGATTATTTTATTTCAATGACGGTAAAGAGAGCTCTTAACAAGAGACTGGACTCCAATGTTAAATTTTTAAACTTATAATTTCTTTTGTGCCTGTTTTCCTCTGTACGCTTTGGTATATTGATTAGTAAATTTAAATCTTAGCATATATGACCTCTTTTTTCTCATGACTACAAAGACAATTGTTTCAAGTTGTCCAGTACAAGCCACTGGCCCAATTACATAGGTGTGCAATGAACAGTTGCTGAGTGTCCTAACTTCATTACCTCACCTAGATCACTGTCTCTATAGCACACACAGAACAATGGTTTGATTGTGCCAGGTTGGGAAAGTATGATGATTGAGGCAGAATTTTTATACTTTGTTATTTGTGAATTTTCATACATGTAATTCATATATGATCTGGGGTATTCTATGGAAGAGTAAGGGTTGCTTGTTTTCTGGGTTTTTTTCCTGCTTTCCCATTAATGCCCCATTAATGGTTTTAAAGTTTTAATTACCACTGTCATGCTTATTGGCAAAAATGAGTTAACAATTTCTTTAGTAAGAGCTCTTTTTTCAAATCCATGAACTGTGGGCTGTGGCTACGTAGGTGAGAAGAAAATGACCCTTATTTGGCCCAAAATTTATATGCAGGATCAATGAATAAGACCTATAGAAGAGGAAAATATTGTACAACTAAATGAAATACTATTGCAAGATACACATGCAAATGATATTTATTTCAATCTTACTGTGCACTTGGCACTCAATTTCACATATTTCAAAGAAAATCTACAGAGATAACACAATAATTTTTTTATAATCACAAGACATCGCTTAAAAATCTTTTTGTATGTTTATATTTCCTGATATGTGAAAATTATTATGATTATATAATTTTAATTAATAATTATATTGTATGTATAAATATCCAAGTACCAGAAGAACACTTTTCAGAAACAAGGTGATTCAAAAATAAGTATATATGGCCAAATAGCCATTTAAAACTAGAAAAATCATAGATTATATTTCCTTATGCCGGATGCACTGTTGCCTTCAGACCTGATTTTTGGAAGTGGTTCCACATTCAAATCACATATTATATATTTGATCTTCTAAACAGGTAGGGAATACACGGGGATTTTGCACTTCCTACTCATATAATTTTTGTTAACTAAAATGGCTCTAAAAATGAAAAAAATCATTTTTTTAAAATTTATTTTTAATACAATATTTCAAACCAAAAGGTTTGGAAGAGGATAGATAACAATGCTGTATTTTAGCTATTACATTATGGAAAGCTAATTAGTGGTAGACAGTAGCTCTAAAATAGTTTTACAATGGATACAAATTTTCTAATGCTCCTTCAACAGGCAATATTTTAGTTTCAATATATTTAGTTAAATAATTGCATAAAATTTTACTTTTACTCATTAAAGTATTACTATTTTAATGAGTGTCATATATTTTTAAATCCATTTAAATCTATCACAGTTAAAAGTAGTAATAATATAAGCTGAGTAATGCAGTCATTGTCCTGATAACTCATTCAAAAGACATAGGTCTTTATTTTCAAAGAGTCATATGTGGAAACTGGTATATATAAATGGGTACCACTGCTCCTTGAAGAACATTTGCACACTCAGGTATTTATTGGTGAACCATTAATCTTCAGACATCACTAATGGATGTGCATATATTGTATGCAAGTCCAGGCTTATTTTTAGAACAAAAGTCTTCCTCAAAGCCACATCTAGTTGGAAAGTCTTCATAGCCTAATTGATTTAATATGCTGTGATTTGTTAAACTAGTAACGAAAATCAGTGAACCCATAATTTCTAAGACATAATAACTTGTATGAGATGTGCCTTAATAGATAAGTTAAAGTGATTTTAATTTGCAAAAAGCATTAAGAGCCAGCTTAATTGTATTTCCATGTTTTAAAAAAAAATCTTCTTTCAGTAAATTAAATGAGACTAAAGAAAGTGTATAGAACAATTTAAGAGAGTTAAGATTTATTTGCCTAGAAAACCAGATTTGGTCTTCAATCTTTGCTTAATAGTTTCTATATATTCTTCTGTGTGTGTTACATTCTGTGTATCTATTTTTCACTATGTATCTGAGGAAGCCTATAGAATGGTAACATTTAGCAAATGCTCCAATTCACGTTTCTAAGACGAAATTGTGTCATTCATTTCTGCAACACAATAGTATTACATCTTATTTTGAATCATGTTATGAAGAGTTTCAACAAGGCTTTATGAATCTCTGAGGAAAAATTATGTCACATACTACCCATATTGTTATATTTTCTTATATAACTGTGTAAGCCTAAAAAAGACTTTAATCCTTTAAATTAAAATGTGTTTTTTTTTAAAAAGATTTCTGATATTGGAGGAGTCATAAATATAAACCCAATCTGTATACTTAGAGAAGGAAGAGATTTCCCAAAGCTATTATAATTTGCAGAAATATTGCTTTTTCCCAAATAAAACAGAAGGAACAGTTGTGTGCTGACAGTAATATTCACATGGCTCTAGTCAGCAGTAATCTTAATATGTCCCTGGTGCCCATGTAAATCATCAAAACATGTTTTCATTGAGCAAAAAGTGATTAGGGGACTATTTTTTGTAAAATAAGTCAGATCCTCATGGGAAGGCATCATGAATTATGCTATTTTTTTGTAATCTAGCTTATACATCATTCTCTTTAACCTTCAAGTCCAAGATGAGTTTGGTTTATTTTGTTGCTTAATGAACATAAATGTTGAGAAGATGACTATCAAAAATGCTATATAATTTTAGATGGAATTTTCGTAGAAGAAGCCATTGTATCCATGCACAGAAATGCAATGAAAGAAAAGGGTAATTTTTGTTTTTGCTTTCATTCCAGATCTCTACTCACCTCTGTTGGCTTCACACACAGGCCGGTAGTAAGAAATGTTGCTTAAGCAAGTAAGGCTTAAGAATATTCAGAGAAAGGAATATAATTATGTCCTTATGGAAAATTCGTGTAATCCCTCTTCATAATGTACTGGGCAGGATCCAGTATGTCCGTTACTGCCATAATGCCTGACAGATGAGTGGACTAGCCTTAGGCTTGATATGAAAATGAGTGGAATTTCAGCTTTCTCTCCCATATAAGCAGTTTAGGTTCTGTAAGGAAGTAAAAAGCAAAGGATACTAATTAGGCAGCTCATAGATGCTATCATATAATTTAAAAATCCCTAAAAATAAACCTATCTATATAAACTAATTACTATAAATGTAAATGCTTTTGTAAAAGCATACTTACACTTTTCTAAATATATGTTGCAGTACAGTTCATTAGAGCCAGTACCAATTACTTATCACCAGTGGTTTATGATATAAACATCTATGATAGACTTCTCCATATGGGTCAAGGAGATAAGCCATGCAAGCATGATGTGAAGCGGTGGATTTAATTTCAGGTCATCTGCTAGTGTTGAAAATATTAGGGTTGCTTTTTAAATGAAAGTAAAATTACTTTGGACTTTGATTAGGAATAAGACTTTCATTCAGTGTTGGTAGAGACAATATTCAAGAATGCAATATATTCTGTGTATAATTCATTGCAATGTAAGTCTGCAAAAATAACCATTTCTTTTATGTAACAAACATTGAGCCCTACAATGTAAGCGAAAATGATTCTTAGAATCAGGATTATAGGGATGAATCAAATACTTCTTTCATTTGCCTTGTATGTTAATGAACAGGGACAAATATAAGAGACATAAAAAGGAAAATATACATATCGAAAATACAAATACTGTTTGTGTATTATTCTCCTTGGGTACAGATGAGATTAAAATTTGTATTTTCTTTCCAATATGAGTAGTCAGGGCCATAAGCAATCTCCAATATGCAGCTGGAACAGAATAATACCACTTTTTGACTAAGGAGTCAAAATAACTGTGTAATATGCAGTGTTACCTCAGTTCACGAATGTTTTTGTTTGCAAGCAATTTGGTTCGCAACCAGAAGCATTTGGCAAAATTTTGTTTTGTTTATGAAATTTACATCGGGTAACAAATACAAGTCAGTCATCCTTCCTGCAGGAACATGAACGTGGGAATCTTTTCCAGAATCGTTGAACAAATTAAGTTTGGCAACCGAGGTACCACTGCATAAATCATGGAGCAACCTGGTCAAAGAAATTTAACTTGAAAACTCGAAGTTCTTCTATAAAGTAGGATGTTAAAAAACAGACTAGGATAATTGACAGAAGTAGTTTTTAATTTATGGTGTTTGCTTCCTATGTTTTTATTACACACATTATTGTCCATAAATGTCATTTGGGATTTCAAATAAATTCTGCCATTCAGCTTAATATTTCAAGTGAAGAAGTGAAATTCTTTCTGTCTCTCTCTCTCTTTTTTTTTTTTTTTTTTTTTGGTATCAAGAATCGAACACATGACCTTGCATTTGCCAGGTAGGCACTGTGCTGCTGAGCTATATCCCCCGCCCCTCAAGTGAAGTTCTGTAGTGAACTGATAATGTGAATAATTATTTCAGTAGCTAAGTACATTTTGGAAAGTATATGATATTGTTTAAAACTAATTGTAGTTACATACTGATACAAAAATGCATATTGAATGTATTTATGCATTTAATGTTGTTTGATATGAATATTTTAATAAAATATTGTGACATTTCACTGAAAAAAATGAACAAAATTTTGTCATCATTTGAAACAGAAATTGCAGTATCATAATATCATACTTAAGTCTTTCTCTTTATTTGAGAACTGGCTTATTGAAATTTAAATGTTTTGAATCTTGCCTTGAATGCATTTATGTCCCATGAATGATTAAGACATTATACCCTTAGTCTGAAATATTACAGCAATAAAGAATACTTTAATGATAAATGTGTACATCAACTAATACTGTACCATTAATATTTTTTAAAATAAATGTAGTGCACACCCGCAATCCTAGCACTTAGGTGGCTGAGGCAGAAGGATCACATCTAGTGCATGAGGTCAAGGACAGTCTGAATTACATAGTATATCCCCTTCTCAAAAAGCCAAAAAGAATAGTTTAATAATTTAAAATATTTTAAAATTAAATTTTAGGAGAGTTACAACTTTCATTGATGCTTTTTCTTTAGTGTTGCTATTGTTCTGAATTTTTTTCAGTTAAATAAATGGCAAGAATTTTCCTGAACCTAGCTAGACTACCTCAGAAATGTGCCACAGTGGTTTCAAAAAAGGACTCTTGCGGTGTGAGTTAACAGGCTGTTTTTCACAGGACCAAGGTATCTAACTGCTATCCCTGGACCTGGAAGAAGGAAGACATGACACAGAAATAGTCCTGTTTCCCACTCTAATTTTTAATTCTAGAAAATTTTTGAAAGAAATAAGCAGCATATATAATTTGCAAACTTCATTGTACTTTGCATTCAATTAGTAATACATATTCTGCTCATGGAACTTTATGTCCAACAAAAACAGTTTCTGAAAATATATTTTTCTGTCTATGAAAAATGACACTGACATTCTGTTAAAATAGACAGAAATAATTAATATACTATTCC
>RJWT010034900.1:0-13578 GCA_004365215.1 Cuniculus paca
AAAAAAAAAAAGGAAGCACACAACTCTACCTTCTTCGTCGAGTCCCCCAATGATGTTGTAAACGTAGTATGGAAAGAAGCGCCTGGAGTACAGGATGGTAGACAACATTGCAGCAATCGCCCCCGTTGTCATGGCCTTATTATTGGAATGCTTGTACATCTGCACAATAAACAAAACAGGCACATGGAGGCAGAATTCGTCACAGTCCAGCACGACTGACACATACAGCAAATGCATACCTTAGCAAAAGGGGAAAACCTGCTCGTTCCTTTCATGATCAAACACAATATTACTGACATAAAATTACTTACTACCCCCTATATTTGGGGGCTATAAGAATTTTGAAAAGAAAAATGCTACATACTCAATCCTCTGGTTTAAAGTACCTGTTTAAACAAACAGAAAGTCTGTTTCCCATGTCACCTTCATCTCAGTTCAAGAGCAAATGCATACAAACAGTACAGTAGGTGCCCTGGAAAGACATCCCCAATCCACCTCTGCCTCACTGTGTGCCTAGACTAGGGGCCAAAAACTATGGTATATATACTCTCTAAGTAAATTCAGCCCACTACATGTTTCTGCAAATCAGTTTACTGGACCACAATCACACTCATTCATTACATACTATTTCTCTCTTTTCAATACAACACAAGAGTTGGGTACTTGTTTTGGTTTTTTTTTTGTTCGTTTGTTTTGTACTGGGAACTGAACTCAGGACCCTGTGCTTGACAGGCAGGCACTTGTGCCACTGAGCTATAACCCCAGCCCAAGAGCTGGATAGTTGTAATAAAGACCAAATAGCCCACAAAGCTGAAAATACTCTCTGGCCCTTTAGAGACACACATTAAGTCCACTGACCCCAATCAGATCCAACCAAGGCAGATCTCTCTCTTTGCAAACATAAGATCTAAGTAGAGTAGAAGAGAGCACCCTTACTCTACATGACTCTGATACGTGTTCCTCAGAGCCTCTAGAGCAGAGAACACAAGTATCAAATACAGGATCTTAGGCCTGGGTATGGTGGTGCAGCCTGTGATCCTAGCACTCTGGGAAGCTGAGGTAGGAGGATAATAAGTTAGAGTCCAGTGCAGACAACGTAGTGAAAGTCTACCTCAAAATAAAATATGTAAGAAGAGGGCTGGCATGGAATCCAGTGCAAAGGTCCTGGGTTCAATCCCTAATATTGTTAAAAAACCAAAACCAAAATCAAGATCCTAAGATGACAATGCAGAGATTTCATAATCCTAGATTTATCACATCCATGGGAATACTAAATTATTCCACTAACGAATTCCACAAAAATTAAAAACACAAAATGGATTTAAGTTCACCAAGTTGTCGATCACATAGCAAGCATCTCCAAAGGTAAGTCTAAAAAGTTGTGTAAAATTAACAGAAAATGAAAAACTATCCCACTAAAAAACCAAAACTAAAGTACTACAGAATCAAACAATGACAGTCAAAATACAATTGATTAGAAACAAACTGTACTATATTAGTGAACAAGTTGATTACAGAAGAATTTCTTTCTACAATAATTTATCACGAAGATCCTCTTGCCTCGGTCTCTCAAATACTGGGACTACAGGTGTATGCACTGGTGAGTCAGATCTTTTATAAGCTGTTAGAAAGGACATTTCAGTTCATTAAATGCTACTACTACCTTTTTCAGTGACTGAAAATACCCATAGTAAGTAACCAGAAATGGTAGGTAAAACAGATTTGATCAGTCCTGCTAATGTTTTCAGGTCAAACCTCCCTGAGCTGACCACCACTGGCACCTTCAGGTGATGGCTTGTACCTCTCACCCATGCTGGGAGTCTCAATCTATTGACTCCTGCTCATGTGTCCTGTCAACTGAGTGTGCAAGGGTGTAAAGAGGAACAAAACATGTCAGCAAACCGTTCATCCAAGCTCCTGTGTAACAGCCTGGGCTGCTGCCTGCCAGAGTGACTTGTGTTTTGGAGGGAAGAGTACCTTCAGGAGAAGACTGTGATATGGTCCGAAGATTTTAATAAATGGAACATGCTACGGTGTCACATTACAGGACTTCAATGGTCCCGCATTTATGGTATGATCATTTCTTGGATATGCAGTTTTGGCAGTTAACTCAGAACATACCCAGCTGTTCTAAGCAGTGTAACCCTCAACAGCACAGGCATGTACAAGAGCATCTACCTTTAGCCTTGCTTCAATAATCTTCGTCAGGGTAAGACAGTCTCCATGAAAACCGCTGCATCCAATGACTGTTTTGTCTGTTCTGCAAAAAACACATTTCAAGAAACTAAGTTGATAAGACTATAAAACAAAACTTATCTTTGGCAATTTTAATTTCAAAATCCTATTCCCATTATTTTCTAAATGGTAAAGGGACAACTAGCTAGCCCTTTTGGAGCAGGGGGTCCACACTCCTAGTCTTACTCCTTAAGTGGGCCAGACTTTTTGACTACATAAAAAATATTAATCGTTAAACACAAAAAAAGAAAAACAAAGTTAAGAAAATTACTGGTAGCACATATGATCAAACTTTCTTCTTAATTTTCTTAGACTATTAAGGGTTCCTATAAATAAAAAAAAAGTTTCAAGGAACTAGAATTTTCATAAAAGTAACAATATAATAGTTGAGATGGGTAAAATTTTATGAATGGACAAGTCACAGAAAAAAACCAGACACATCACCAATGAAACATGAAAAAGAACCTCTATATCCCTCACAACCTAAGGAAAGGTAATTTCAACTGACCTAAACTGGCCAAAAGTGCCTAAGAAATGCTGGTGAAGAGGAAGAGGGAGAAAACGGGTACTCTGAATGCATGGAAACAGCGTAAAGTGATCTAATTGTTTTAAGGGGCAATTGAGCTCTACCTAGTAAAAACTTAAATGGACATTTCTTTCACTCGAGAATTCCATTACTAAGAATCCATCCTGTCAGTATACTCACACAGGTTGGCAGAGAAAAGTTCTAGGTTCACCTGTGAACACACAGACACACCTCCCCCACCCGATGTACTCTTCAGCAGGGGATTGATTACATTTTTATACATCCACACAAATTCAACCACTGTATCTCAAAACTTGACCCCAAAGTATTGAGATCTATAAGGAAATCTAAACCCATTTTGTTGAAACCAACCTCACCACACCAAGTCCTCCCACCTCTATGTCAATTAAAAATAAGTATACAAATAACAAAAATCAAGACCTCTTATCTCCCACAAGGCATTACTGCCTTTATTGCAATAGTAGGCCAACAAACGGGGCAGGGCTAAATTTTAGAACTTCAAGATGCTCCTCCCAAATACCCAGGTGCTTTAAGGGATGGAGCTCTCAACTGGCAAATGGCAAGTATGTGCAGTTTCAGATAGGAGGGCTAGGTCAGCCACAAAAGGCATGGTGCCAGGGTATCAGAGGCTATTCTGTGCTGTTCTCTATCTAAGTAATTCATGAAACAGATGGGTGCTCACTTAGCAGCACACACTATAACACATGTTACCAAGATGAGCAAAAGTTTACACAAAGATGGTTTCTTTATATTTCCTAATCTGAAATTCTAAAAGCTATGTATTAAAAGAAAAGGAAAGGGCACACCCATGGAAAGGAGGAGGAGAAAGGGGCAGAAAGGAGCTGGGACGACACAGACCAACACTGTTAAAATGTGGGTCATGGCTGGGACTAGGACACAAGAGAGTTGCATCTTTCCTTGCCCACTTGTACAACAGCAAAAAACACAATGCTTAGGCCCCAAGCCTCCTCAATTGCTGTTCCAAGTTGGGCTAGTGTGACTAATGTTTGAATTAATAGCCACTTAACAGCATTTCTAAAACGATCAAACACTCTACAAGATGCATTTAGGTGATGTACAGATATTTGGGCTTATGGCTTCATTTTCCTGTTTTGGGGAAAAAAAGTACTTAACCCATTAAAACTATAAGGTGTGGATTATAACTGCTTAGATAAATCTAAACTGAATATTCTGGAGAAAATAAAAGAATTCAGAATTTAAAAACTGTTAATGGCTAATGGTGCTATGGTTTCTCCCAAAACTCACACTAAAATTTAACTGTCACTGTGACAGTACTGGGAGGTGGCACAGGAGCTGCTGCCCTCACGGATAGAATAATGCTATTATGGTAGAAGTGGCTCGCCCCTCCCTGCCCTCTCTCTTTGCCTTCCTGCAATGCTGCAACACAGCATCAAGGCCCTGAACCAGATGCTGGTGCTTCATTCTTGTACTTCCCAGCCTTGAGAACTGTGAGACCATACACTTCTGCTCACTGTGTTATCCAGTCGATGGTTCTGTTACAAAGCCCCAAGCAGACGAATGGACAAAGGACAGAGAAACGTGTTAACATCCAGCAAAATGCTAGTGGAGAATCTAGGCGATGGCATATAGGGGTTTACTATAAAAGCACAGCTGGTATGCAAGACAAATCTCATACAAAACTACACAATGGATTCTTAGGAAACACTTAGAAAACTCTTTTCTAGTAAAATGCAAGACATGCTGTTAAAAGGCAACATAAAAGCTCATGAATCAAATGGTTTAACAAGGGGAATCTCTTGTAGCATTAGGTCATTACAAAGGCAACAGCAAAAGTGTCATTAGAAATATTTACTTACAATTTGTAACATTTGGGGCTGTCCCGAGTGTGAATGGAAAAGCCCTCACTCAATCGAGTGTCAGAAGCAACAATTGAAAAATCTTCTCCAGCAATTGCCAGTACAGTACTGAGGAAAAACAGAGGGGGAAGAAAATTAATTCTTCAGTGTATTAAGCCTAACCCTCCAAATAGGAGAGTGCTCCACAGGAAATATTTGGAAAAATGCATTACAAGTGAACAAGAGGATTCAAGTGGAAGAGACTGGGGAAAGAAAGGACCTCAGTCCTCCAGAAAAAAACCCTCATCCTAAATCAGAGCAGTGCCTCGTATGAATGGGAAAGCCACAGAACTATGTATCATTATAATCAGCAAAACAATTAAAAACTTACTTATGCAAATACAAATATTACAAAACAACTAAAGGCCAGGTCTGTGGCCTGGAGGACCAGGTGTAAAAGTGGTACCACAATGCCAACTGAGGCCAGAGAAGGGCAGTGTTTCTTCAGAAATGCTTCAGATAGAGCAGCTTTATCTGTGAGACCTTATACAACGTCCAACAGCAGACACTCAGGTATCTGCCAACAAATGAGTGGACAGAGCAAACTCTCCCCCTTTCTGAAAGCTTGCTGAAAGACCACCTGGTTTTGAATTATGGCTCTTCTATTTAGCAGGTATGAGGCTACAGCTAAGTTATTTAAACTTTTTTTTTTTTTGAGACAGAGTCCTGCAATGTAGTCCAGGCTGGACTTGAACTAGTGTTCCTTCTGTCTCAGCCTCCCACATGTTAGGATTACAAGTGTGCACCACCATCCCTGGTACTATTTTTCAAGGCCTCACTTTCCTCACATACATGACAGCCGTAAGAGTAGCTACCTTATCAGGGTGTTGAAAGAATTAAATGAGTTAGTAACTGTGAAGTCCTTATAATATGTGTAACTGTTCGTCTAGTAAATGTGAGCTACAGTTTTGTGCGCATGAAGACAGTAAAATGTGATGACTAAGCAGGTAGGTTCTGGAATCACCTCAGGCAGAGACCTACCTTTGCCAGTTATTGGCTGTGTGACCTTGGACAAATTCTCCAAGCTCAAGATGATGGTAGTATCAGTACCTGTGTTATAGGGTGCCTGTGAGAACTGAAGGACACAATTCGTGTAAAGTACCTAGCACAGTACCTCACGGAATATAAACACTCAGGAAACTGTAGCTACTATTTGTACTCAGGATTTACACTGGGCTCTACAGTAGAAAAGGACTGCATTCCAGTTACCACAAACAGCAAGCAAAGGAAAACAGGTAATAATGGCACATCAAGGTAACTTATTCAGGTGGCTCTCTTTGTGTAAGCAAGCAGAGGGACTCACTGCTAAAGATTTTGGAATTTGAGCAAGGAACCAAGAAAGACAGCAAGAATGAGAACAGCAGAGGGAAAGAGGGGATGATGGGAGGGGAGGGGAGTGGAAAAAAAAAGCAGCAGTACCTACCAGGTACAAATTCCCTATGATGAATGCTATTATATATATAAAACGTACCAATTTAAGAAAATGAGAACAGTTCTATTTGCACAGCGGGGTTTTGAGACTACTTGCAGACAATAACATCATTATGTGAAGAAAGAGGGAAACCCTGCCCCAGAAAGACCAATGCAACACAATGGAGTATGGTGAAGAGGAAGAAACAGGCACATCTAAAAAAATTACAAAAACACAAAAAGCAAAGTTTTGTTACCTCAATGTGACAGAAACTGGGAAAACCATTTGTCACTCACAATTTTAAATCTGGAAAAGCAGAATGATGGCATAATAAAAAGTGTATGTTAAAAAAGTCACTAAGTGAAATAAATAGCTTGGCTGTTGTTTTGTTTACTATCTTGAGTTATGGTGAGACAGAAAATCCCCACAGAAACATTTTACTGAAGAAGCAAGAATTGAGGGACTCATGAGAAGCAGAACTGGAGAGATGTGAGAGTGCTAAGTGACAAACACAGAGGCTAATGACTTAGAGAAGCCTAATTTTGTAGAAGCAGAGGCTGCCTGAGAGTCAACTGCAAAAAATGCTAAAGAAAAAGAAAAAAGACTGAGAAAGTTATAAGGAACTTTTAGGGAAATACTGATTTAAACAGGACTGGGGGGGAGTTGTCAAAAAATAATGGATACTGAATACTGAACACCTGAAAATTTTTTATTAGAAAGAATTGATGTAATCCTAGTACTTGGGAAACTGAGTAAGGATTACAAACTGAAGGCCCGCCTGGACTACACAGTGAGTGTGAGGTCAGCTTGAGTGACACAGTAAGACCCTTTCTCAAAAACAAGAACAAAATCCCCCACCAAACAACAACAAAAAAGAATGTGTAACAGTTTTGTAAAATTGATCTAATAACCAACCTTACTACAAAAGTGTTTCATTAGTCATCATAGGCAGTATTAAGAAATGTGCTGGAACCGGGCTTCCTAGCACATTGCTGTAATCTCAGCACCCTGGGAGGCTGAGGCAAGAGGACTTCGAATTCCTGCCCAACATGGGCAACTTGGCCAGATACTGTTTCACAAAGAAAAAAAAGAAGGCAGTGGAGAGTGCACAGGAAAAACAAACATACCCTCCGCTGTGAAACAGCTATGAATTCAAATATCCCAATCCAGACTCAACTTACAACAGCTCTGTGACCAGACGTGTTTAATTATGCGTTTTTTAAGAGGTCAGTTCTCTTAACCCCACTGTTCACATATTCTGAGGATTAAATAAGATTACTGTCTGCGGTTTACAAAATGTGTCTTTCTTGAGTCTCCATCAAAGGATGACACAGCTATGGAATGGAAGATACAGAAACACAGGTTCAAGAATTTGAGACCCAATGTCCACACTGCCCTTTTATTTGTGTAACCAAGACTAAAAATCAATCTTTCATTCTGTAACATACTCCAGAAATGTACATATTCAACATAATTCATACGAACTCAATTAACGTTTCTTAAGAAACCGTGAGAGCTGGCTTTGTATGTTTTAATGTGCGAAGCTTGATAAACTAAAAACTATGGCCTGACTGCTGCTTCAATTCACAGCTCTTCGTTGTGTCAAGACTCCTAAATAGCGCGTCTTTCTACAACCTTATTTTTGTTAAGAAAACGCATTAATATAAAGCTGGTAATTAAATACAAAAGTAACCTGAACCTAACATACAAGAATACACGTATTAGGGCCGGGGATTTAGTTCAGCGCCACAAGCGCTTGCCTGGCAAGTGCTGGGTCGTGAATTCCATCCCCGATACCAAAAACAAAAACAAAAAGAAAAAAGCATACACATATTAAAAGGTCCCTTTTCTGTCTCCCTGAACTTTAAATGTTGAAACTGCACCGATCAAAGCACCTGTCCAACCAATCCCACCTTTTATTTAAAAGCGATTAGATATTTTAGCTACAGACACAATCACGCATTCAACAACCCGGGCCAATCAACCATCACTTCCAAATTTCTGAACTTGAAACTCCACCTTCCTACTCTGGCTTTAGAAACATGTTCAGACCCTACAAAAATTTAGGTCCGCGGAGCAGAGGCTGCTTCGGTCTCTCGAGGGAAAGCACAGGCCGCCCATGCGGCGGGAGAGTTCGTACAGAGCGGAGAGCCGGACAGTCGGTAAACGCGAGCCACCCCGAAACCCGACAGTCAGCCCGCCTGCCCGCCCGCCGCGACCCCAAACGCTTGCGCCCGGAAGACGGGAAGGGCCAAGGCGAGCGCGAAGACCCCAGGCTTTTACCCTCCATTAAAAGCGTAGGGTGAAAAGCGCTGCTGCAAAGGGCCCGCGGTGCTGTACGGCTCCATCCCCAGCTCTCTGGTGGGCCCCGAGTACGAGGCCACTGTAGACAGCATCTCTTGGCGGCGTTCACTCCTGCTGTCTCACGGCAAGATGGCGGCCGCGACCGGAAGTCACGCGGCTTCCGGCTTCCTCAGGCGCCCCTCTAGCTGCCACTCGTCGTTGCTCCTGGAGGTTTGCTTAGCTTCCTGACCTGTTGCGAGTAGGGTGCCTCGTTTGCCAAGAAAGCTGTTAGGTTATAAATGTTTTCATGTGCGTGTGTGTTTTTACCCCTTAAGAACATAGTCGAATTCACGATTGGCGGACAAAGATTTTTACGTCTGACGGTACAGAAAACTTGGCCAAAATGTGGAGCCACAGAGACTCGAATGGACACGGACGGGACACAGGCGGGACTGTGCACACCTCGGGATTTAGCGATGCCACACTGGCTTTACTGCCCGGCCGGAAGCCGCGACAAAGTATTCAGATGGCAATGCTCTTTAATGGCTCAAGACTGGACACGAGTCAAACTGCCATAAACAGGAGAACGAATAAATTAACGAAGCTATAGGTATCCGATGGGACAGTTCACTGCCAAGAAATGAGTCAGCCAGAGCTAGATAGGAGACACAGAGGGGACACTTCAAGACACAGCGTTGAGCAGAATACATGCTGCATAATTCAGAGTTCGCAACGAGGAGAAAGGACCTGTTTGGTCTCGTGGTGCTGGCAATACTGTTTCTTTACTCATGTTACAACTATGTGTCAATCTGTACCTCTCTTGCCGACTGTTGTACGAATGTTATCTTTTCAGCCAAAAACGCAAGCAGGCAAGCAAGCAACTAACTGGTTAATGTCAAGTGGACTATGCAATTCTGGAACCGGAAAAGTTTTTTTTAAAAACCTAATTGTTTAAAATGTTTCATTTTAATTAAGCAGAGGATAGGACAAAATATTTACTATATATGGACAGATTCAGGTCGTTCCGTAGGTTAACACGGTGCCAGGTACTGTCCCAAATACGAATAAAGTATATATTTCTTGTGCTTTAGGAACGCAGAAAGTCACTAGTAATACCAAATAAAAAGGAAACAAGCATCACAATACACCTAAATAAGCCATAGAAGTGAGAAATCAAGGTAAACTGGAGACCATTTATGAAACAACAGCGGTCTCTTGACGAGAAAAATGCTCGAGATGGTAGTAGCAGAATTAAAGTATAAATAGTTGTACAAGCACAAGCCATCCGGTTTTGTTTTTCCTTATTCCGCAAGTCTGATTAGCTAACATTCATTGCGAGCATCGTAAGGAATGCGTGCTTGCCAAGTCGCCAGTCGGTTAAAAAAAAAACAAAAAGAAAACTCAACCTTTAAAAATCTGTATCTTCTTCCTCCGTCCCGCAACGGCCAATTAGAAAAGGCTAGGGCCCGGCGGCCCGCCCCGGAACTGCTGGAGACTCCCGCCTCGCGCTTCCCGGGAGCCGAAGGCCCGGTAACACCGCAAGAAACCGAAAGCCCGCTAGTTCCCTGAATGCTGTTTAGCGAGTTCAGCCAGCCGAAGCTGCAGTGGGGACTGGCGGAAGTGACGTTATCAACGCGCGTCGGGAGTTCTGTGGGGTCGGCCAGGGTCGCCGTGGCGGGCGCCTGGGCCGCCTGTGGTTTAACTTCCTTTCCGCGGGTTCGTTGTCATCTCTGCAGTGACTCCAGGTAACGGTCTTTTTACCTTTTCCTGTTTTCTGATGCCCTGGGCAAAGGCGACCACCGCAGCGCGGTCAGGCGACGAAGGTGGGCAGGACAGCGGAATGGACGCCCAGGCCTGCAGGGAGCCTTCCTCCTGCTCGCGCCGCCGCCACTCGGCCTGTACCCGCCGCTTGGCCGGGACTCAGCCGGGTACCTTTCTGTGCTGTGGTTTCCGTTTCACGAGTCAGGGTTCTAAGATGGGCCGGCACAGGACAGTCTGCTCATCTGAGACCCAGAATCTGCCCTGCCCTGCTTCCGCTTGCCCCTTGTTGAATGGCAGATTTCACGCAAGCCTGTGACTGCCCGCTTTGCTACCAACCGGTGTGGGTTTATTATGAAGTTGTACTTGATACTTTTTAAACATGTTGTCAGAAGCCTGTGACTTCCAGCAAGGTTTAGCTTAAGATATAAACACACATACGCAGGCACACACCACTTTATTCACAAGGTCTGCATCTCTAGGCTCAGGTCTGCATAGTGTCTCAAAACTCTAGACGGGCTTTTCTGGGAAACAATTACTATGTCTGCGTTATAGGGCCACTAGAAGGCTATGCAGAATTAATTTGATTGCTTTCCAAAAATCTCCAGTTTGATGCTTCAGTTTCCAAAAGATGAAAATACTGCAGACTGTTCTTTTCAAAGGATGAATTAGTGCATAATGACTCTGTGTGTGTGTGTGTGTGTGTGTGTTTGATACGGGGGGGGGTATGATGGTTTGTGCCATTGCTGAGACTGAGAAATGAGCTCTGAATAGCCTACCCAAAATCATCCAACCTTGTATAACCAACCAGTTCTTTCTGTATACAAGAACTGGTCGGTACTACTAAAGGTTCTGGATAAATCTGTGGTCATACTTAGGGCTCTAAATCCTGCCCTTGTATCTCTTGGCTCGATTACGCCGTAAGCCGAACTTTTAGCCTCCAGTTTTTTACTCTCAAATTTACCTACCCGCTTGTCAGAGTAGACCATTCAAAAAAAAAAGTAGACCACTCATGCTGCACTTCAGAGGTGTAACTGATCTTGTCTATGTAATAGAGTCTGAAACTCCTTTTTTTTTTTCTTTTTTCTTTTTAAGACAAGGTCTACTGGCTGTGTACTCATTATGTAGCTCAGGCTGGCATGGAACTCACAGTGATCCTCCTGACTCAGCCTCCCAAGTGCTGGGATTATAGTCATGTGCCACCACACCAGACATTTATGCAGAACTATTTGATCCAAGGAATGTATTTTTTTCATCTTTATATCTGCAGCACTTCTGTTATAACAATGTCAGAAAAAAGTATAAGTTTCTTGTAGCTCCAATACATTTATTTTCAAAAGCAGTGCTTTCTTTCTTTGGTCTCTTTTTTTTTAGTGATATTTGTAGGATAGTCTTTGGAGTCCTTTGCCTTCTCCAAGTGTTTGTCACATTCTTTCATTGATTCAGCAATTGTCTGAATATCTCCTCTGTACCAGTGAGTGGAATGTGGGTCTTTGGACAATAACCTGTAACTTTGGGACCTATAAGTTCTGTTTGAGAATATCTTATTAGATGATAATAAATATTTGAACTGAAATTTAATAATGATAATAGCTAATTATTTGGCCTGTACTTGCTATCTAACAAGGCACATTTTAATGAGTTAACTTGGTCAGTTCTGGGTTGAGTCAATCAATTCTCACAACATTCTTAAACAAGTTGTAAGTCTATCTGAACAGAACTGATAATAGAGAAAAAAAGGGGGGGTCTTTTAAGGGCTGGGGATGTAGCTTTGGGGTAGAGTGCTTCCCTAGCTTGTGTGAGGTAGTAGGTCCCATCCCCAGCAACCCTTTTCCCCCCACAGTCTTTTAGCAGTCATTATTAGAAAATAACTTCAGATGCATACACAATAAAGAGATGATTTAAGCAGAGCAGATATAGGCATGGTTTGCATTAATGTGTTCTGTAGAGCAAGATTATTACCTTTATTAAAATATGTTTTAGTAATTGTTGTATCCACATATCTTCCTTCACAGTACTTTTATTAAAGTCAGAGCTCAATAATGATAATACTAACGTATATTGGGTCCAGTTCTGTATCTATTGAACTTTATACCTAAGACATCACGGAGGGTATAAAATTGAGTGGAATGTTTTAAAACCTGAACTTGGCCTAATAGTGCTGAATATACATATAGTACTTTATATACATGTTCTATTGTGAAATACAATATACTTAAGAGCTAGTTTTCTTGCTGGGTGTGGTGGTGCATACCTGTAATCCCAGCACTTGGGAGGCTGAGGCAGGAGAATAGCTACAAGTTCAAGGCCAAGCTGAACTACATACTGAGACCCAGTCTCAAAAAACCAAAAGGAAAAAAAACAAAGAATTATTTTTCTCTAAGTATTTTTCCCCCAAAGTCTCCAACACTTGTTATGAAACATTAGGTAATTTTGCATATCATCACAGGAAACATGAAAGAAGGGTATAGACTTTAGGATTCTAAGGCCAAAAAAGTAGTATTCCAAAATAACCTCACTGTTTTTCTTATTTTGTGTACCCACAAAACTGTGGCTGTAAGACTATATGGGTTAATTGTGTCTTATGTTAATCTTCAAATTTTTTTTTTCTAAGCAGCATCACTCTTTCTTGGTGTGTGAAGAAAATCCAGAGAGTTGAGGAAGTTTATACGAAGCGTGTGCTGGGGATGCTCTAGGTAAAGATCGAGTGCTAAAGAAAGAGCATCATGGATCAGAACAACAGCCTGCCGCCTTACGCCCAGGGCTTGGCCTCTCCCCAGGTAATAGAGCTGGTGGGTATAGGGTGGGTAGATGTGTGCACTGCGAAAGACAGCACACAGAGCAGGGGCACTTACCGGCTTGAAAGTGGATTTGTATTTTTTCAGACACCGCATTTTGTGAGTAGTTCTTTTAGTCTTTGAATGGGCACAGTGTTTCATTTGGGCAGTTTATTTGGAAGTTAAAATGTATTTGTTTATAAAAAGGAGAACGTTTCAAATTATTCTAAAGATCTTTGACTTTGAAAGTTACACTTACCAAATTATTTTCTCATTATCTTTTCCTTTTTATGTTAAAAATTCTAAGTCACAGATTTTTTTTTTTTGGTCACAGATCTTTTTTAAAAAAATTTAATAACCTCTGTTGAGGTATAACTCAGATACAATAAAAACATCATTTTAAGTGTACCTTTTGATAATTGTATATACCTGTGTAAGTTATAGACCATTTCATTTACCCTAAAAAGTTCCTTCTTATCCTTTGCAGTTGTCTCCTGGCCATAGGTGACTACTAAATGTGCTTTTCAGTGCTAAACACTAGTTTTGCCTATATGAGATTTTCATATAAATGAAGTCATACAGTGTGTACTTTGGTTGCTTTGCCCAGTGTAACATTTTCTGTATAAGTAAATAGTTCCTTTTTATTGCCAAGTAATATTCCTTCATATGGCTTACTACAATTCACCTATT